>ML263736.1:0-12512 GCA_005239495.1 Nicotiana undulata
GGTTGTTATCGTCATTATTGCTGACGTTGTTGTTGTTGAAATTCGACATGATTTTAAGGATATAGATTGGTAGCGAAAACGATGATTATCATATTCCCGGTAACGGAACCAATTTGTTTAACCAAAAAATAAGATATTTTGACTAAAGCTTAATTTAGGATAAACTCGGGTTATTGATAATCGAATTAATAAAATAAAGAATAAAATAGCAATAATTTCGAGAGCAATATGCAAAAAATTAAAATAGCTTAGTATCCGAGAAATCAGATGCCCCTGTTTGTTACAGTTTTATCCCTTTTATAGGGGTATTCTCCTAGTACAACGTTTGTATTTCTGCCATGATAGCCTATTTAATGATTAATTATTACATTAATGAGGCATTACAATGGTGAATAGTAACTGTTATTTTAGGAGTTACATAACGTACAAGACATTGATTGTTGATCTTTCAATTGGCCCATTATTGTGTCCGGATTCGTTGTGACCGTGTCTCTTCTTCTTTGATGATCTTTCCGCAGCTAATTCCTTGCATTGACCGTACCTTTTTATCACGTGTCCACGTGTGATATTTTATTTGGTCCATCTGGCTGGCTGAGTCATCCAAAATTTGTACACGTATGAGGCTATATTTTTTACCAATACAAATGCGTTCTTCATTAAACCATCGAGAGAAAAGCTGTTCAACTAAATCATGGGTTGCAGTAGGACTTTCTTCATTAGAATTAACTTGGGTAGCATCATCAGGCTCAGCTACGGAAGATGAACCAGGAAGGGAAGCAGATTCATCATCAGAAATAACTCGTCTCCTTGCTCGTAGCCTTCGCACCAACGAACCTTCCTCTTGCTTTTCTTCATCTTTAACATTCTGAGTCCTATCTACTTTCCTTTTTGATGAAGAGCCCAAAACTATCTCCTGAGATTTCGACAAGGAGAGCCTTGAAGCAGTAATTGCAGCAGCAGTGACACTACGAACAGGAAACCCTAATAAGCAAAAGGGTCAATAAATTTCGAGGAAAGATGAAGGTAAAAAGAAAGAAAAAAAGAAGCTTACCATGAGTTATTACTTTCCAACCAAACCTAACTGAAAGGTACTTCCAAGACCTTTCCTCCATTGGAGAAATTGTTAACAATTTTTCTACCCAACCACGAAAATTGGGAATCTCCTCAACAGTTCCCATGGTTGCTGAAAGAAGAAAAAACAGTTACGAGAATGTGTACTCATCATGAAAAGGAAATAAGTGAAGAGGTAATTTACGTGCAAAGTTCAACTTCTTAGGGAAGAGCATATTCTCTTCACCTACTAATCCACTAGTAGAGACAGCAACAAACCTAGCATACCATCCACGATCTTTATTATCATCAGGAATGACCAAAACTCTCTTACTCCTTTCCACAAGAGTGAAAACTCCCTGATGGAATAATTTGGGAGAGTAGAGATGGATCAGATGGTTGAAAGTGAAACGAAGTGAAGCCAAATTTGCTAGGTACCTAAGGCATGTTACTGCCCTCCAAATAATATGACCGATTTGTCCCAAACACACATTAAAGAAGCGGCAAAATTCGATAATAACTGGATCGATGGGGGGCCTAAAACCTAAAGTGAAGGGATATGTGTATACGAAAGAGAAGCCACCTTTATAAGAAGTAATCCTTTGATTCTCATTGGGGACCAAAATCGGGAAATCAAATTTCCAACAACAATCTTTGTGCACGATGGAAATTAAACCCTCAGTGATTTGAGAAGGGTAGAGATCAGCGCGATCATGAGATGTCATGGAAGTGACCTGGTTTTTTATTGCCTCACTATCATTTACAAAGGAAAGTTCAGCGGGTATGATTTCATCTACGGTAGGTTCACGAAGTGGTTCATTGGATTCTCTACTCCTAGCAGAAGATCTATGAGATGATGAAGCTCTAGTTTAAGAAGAAGACGATGGAGTGCCATTAGCCCTAGAAGTTGGCAGAGGAGAAATATAACGTTGAGAAGGAGATCCTCGGGTAGATGCTGATCCTAAACTTCTTAATATGCCACTTGTCCTACTCCGAATCGGAGCAGAATAAGAGGAGTGTTCATCTACGATTATAACTTTTTTTAGGGTCTGGATTTGAGGAAGACATAACTAAGTGAGAAAGAAATATGTAAGTAATGAAAGAAGAATGGAAGGTTTTCGTAGAAGCAAAGGCAAAATAGGTATTTATATAGAAAGGGAACTTTCGTGACTGATGCAGCCGCAAAAAGCTCTAAAACTCGCTGAAGAATTGCAGAACCAATCCAGGACTATCACGTGGCACATGCATTAAATGGAAGTGACAAGCGATGTATAAGTTCATAAGCAGGTTCAATGGCATGAGTGAAACGACGGCAGAAAATTCCCGCCATAAATAAGTATCCACTTACCAAATATTCAATTGATAAATAATTGGTAAGTGGGGGGACTATCTGTATTAGTAAAAATAATAATTACACGTGGAATTAATCAAGTGGTTGACATGGCAAGCCACGTGGATCAATGGAAGAACGACAGCTGGAGGAAAAAATAGAGTGAGATACGAAGTAAGTAGATACGAGTTAAACACCCACGAGATGACTAGAAACGGGCGCTCGAGTCTATTCAAAGAGTTTAAGAGACATGGTCAAAATGAACCAGGGCAGAAAAGAGGGCAGATTCATTCTTCAATCAATGAGTTCAAACGTTACAGAATCTTCACGAAATAGTTACGATTACCTATTACAATGTTTCATTAATGATATAAATACTCATTAATGCTCAATCATAAAGAGGAGTAGACGTTGTACTTGAAGCTCCCTATAAAAGGGAAAGAAATATTATGTGTATGGATAGGTTCTGATCATTATTGGAATATACTTTACATTCTTGTGCTCTATACTATTTTCTTTCTATTCTAAGTTCTAGCTTCCTTTATTGTTTTAGCTAACTTTCTTGATTATCAGTAGCCCCTGTACTTCTAAAAATAAGATTTGACTAAAAATCGGATTCTTTGGTTAAACATGTAGTCCAAGTAAACCTATAGTAATCATAAACAAGCTCCATCACATATTTGTTACCACATCTGCTTAATGTTCTCATTGGTCCACAAAGATCCATATTGTCACGACCCAATTTTTTTCCGTTGGGTATCGTGATGTCACCTAGTCTTAGAGACTAGGTAAGCCTAAAATTTACTGAATAACAGCAATAATGAAGAAAGTCTAACAATTTCGACATAGAATCTTCACAAAATTTACAATTTCCCCAAAACCGGTAATACAAGTCATAAGCTCTACAGAGTTAACTACACTTCTAAATACAACTGTTTGGAAATGAGTAAAGCAGTTGAAAACAAAGTAAGAAGGTGACTTTGAAGCCTGCGAACACGGCGACAGGTTTACCTTGAGTCTCCTCAGCAAGGATCTGCACAACTACTAACGATCAATATCTGGATCTGCACAAAAAATGTGCCGACGTGTAGTATGAGCACACCACAGCGGTGCCCAATAAGTATCAAGACTAACCTCAGTGAAGTAGTGACGAGGACTAGCCAAGACACCCACTGATCTAGTAAACTAAGCAGGCATAAGTACAGAATTAACGGAAACATAACATCTATCTAATATCTACACAGTATGGCTAACAACATAACAACTACAATAAGGAAGGAAAAACGGCAACCAGCAACGGAACACCAAAATAATACACCGAAGGATGGACGGGAACGCAGCCCAAATCCGAAAATCACAATACAGTACGGGCAAGTAGTAACTCAGCACTGCAATAGTTTTCACATCAGGCCTTAGCCAACAACCCCAATAAATTGGTCAAAATATTCAAGTGTAAACTTTCACCCGCAAGTTTTATATTGGAAGCTTTAAAATATAATCCTTCACATAGAAAATTTCTTTTGAAATATACTTCCTCCGAATATAAACTTTGCAGAAAGATAATCTTCAAAGGTAGTTCAAGATAAATGCTTTTCAAATATACTATTCCAATAAATGTCTTTCAAACATAGTTTTCTTCAAGATATGCTTTTCAAATATACCTTTCCAAATAATAGTCTTTCAAACATAATTTTCTTCAAGATAAATGCTTTCCAAATAAATATCTTTCAAACATAGTTTTCTTCAAGATAAATGCTTTTCAAATATACCTTTCCAAATAATAGTCTTTCAAACATAATTTTCTTCAAGATAAATGCTTTTTAAACATACCTTTCAAGTAAATATCTTTCAAACATAGTTTTCTTCAAGATAAATGCTTTTCAAATATACTTTTCCAATAAATGACTTTCAAACATAGTTTTCTTCAAGATAAATGCTTTTCAAATATACCTTTCCAAATAATAGTCTTTCAAACATAATTTTCTTCAAGATAAATGCTTTCCAAATAAATATCTTTCAAACATAGTTTTCTTCAAGATAAATATTTTTCAAATATACCTTTCAAACATAGTTTCTTCAAGATAAATCTACCGAGATCACGTCTCGTAGTTCAGAATTTATCATGCAGTACAGGGGGATCTCCCGGAATACGTCCGTAATCCCAAAATAAATATGCAGTATTGGGGGATCTCCCGGAATACGTCTGTACTCCCAAAGTAAATATGCAGTACAAGGAGATCTCTCGGAATACGTCCGTAGTCCCAATTTAAATATGCAGTAAAGGGGGATCTCCCGGAATACGTCCGTAGTCCCAATTTAAATATGCAGTACTAGGGGGATCTTCCGGAATACGTCTGTAGTCCCAATTTAAATATGTAGTACAGGAGGATCTCCCGGAATACGTCTGTAGCCCCAATTTAAATATGCAGCGCAACCAACAAAGATAACAATTATAACACGGCAGAAAAACTCGTACATCACCACATCAAGTACAAAGAAACAATGACATTAATACAAAGTACGGCGAGTAAATCAATACAAGGTCTTTAATCACAAGAAACAATCACGAAAAAGAATGCTAGGTGTAAAGAGAACAACGTAACCAGGGAAAAACAAGACGTAACAACGAATCCACAATATTCAAGTCAACAATAAGAAGCCAACACAAGTCAAATAATTCCAAATAAAGGCAAGTCGACTAAGATATAGGTTATCTAAATTCCTTTTAAGATTGAGAAATTACGAGAGATTTTAACAATTCAAATAAGGGTAAGCAGCAAAAATATAATCATAACTCCAATTAATGCTAAACAATTATAGGATGAGATAATACAAATTTCAATTAAATAGGCAGTTAATGAAAAATATAGCATGGAGTAGAAGAGGTAAAATCTTCAGTTAAGTCAATTAGGAGTCAAATAGGCAATAAAGTGAATCTAAAAGCAAGTAATTCTAATTTAAGCAGGTAGAGATGAATTAGTAATCAGGAAGTCAGTCATAACAAGTACAACTTCATACACAGGGAATATAAGGTTCTAAGAACCCTAAAAGGACAACCTTCTACAAATAAGTTCGAGCACGCACTCGTCACCTCGCGTACACGGACTACAATCAACATAGGAGACTCAAATCCTAAGGGGTAATTCCCCCACACAAGGTTAGGCAAGATACTTACCTCAAAGAAGACAACCCGGTACTCTAAAATGGACTTCTCGGCTGAAAATTCCTCCGGACGGCTCAAATCCAACTAGAACAACTTCAAAGCACACATAAAACTTATAAGAAACTATTCCGGATGATAAAGTTTTGATCTTTACAAAAAATCTAAAAATCGACCCAAAAGTCGAACCCCAGGCCCGCACCTTGGAACCCGATAAATTTTACAAAATCTGAACACTCATTCCAATATGAGTTCAACCATACAAAAATTATCAAATTTCGATGCCATTTCGTCCCTCAAATCATGAAATTTTCATTTTGGGAATTTCTTCAAAAACCAACATTTTCTCCAACTAAATACACAATTTAAATGATAAAAACAAAGATTAAGTCATGGAATATATTTAATTCGAAGTGAAGAACACTTACCCAATTGAATTGCTTGAAAACGCCACCAAGAATCACTCAAAACCGAGCTCTACAAGTCAAAATGTGATAAAAATGGCTTAACCCTCAATTTGAAAAATATATTCTATCCGCCCAGGTATTTGTTCATCGCGATCGCGAGAGAAGTGAGCTTTCGCGTAGAATAAAATAGCTACTGGCCCAAAATATGCTACGCGATCGCGAAGGGGCTTATGTGATCGCATATAAGGGATAGACAGGCTTCTGTGATCGCAAAGAAGGTCATGCGAACGCGACGAGTAATAAGTACCAGTGCTCAAGGCCTGGTTTCTACTAGACGCGAACGCGAAGAGGGAAAAGTATAGAGTTACGCGATCGCGAGGACTATTACGCGAACGCAAAGAAGGAAATTGAGGCGATCAGTAGAGATACATCGCTATCGCGAAAGGAGCACTGCGATCGCGATGAAGAACATCTGACACCGGAACTAGCTGTTCAAAATTAGGGGAAAATGACCTGTAACCCACACGGAACACACCCGGGGCCTCCGGGACCCCGTCAAAACACACAAAAAAGTTCCACAACCTAACCCGGACTCGCTCGGGATCTCAAATCACATCAAACAACGTCAAAAATGCAAATCGCACCATGAATCGAACTATGAACTTCCAAATCTTCCAACTTCGAAAGCTCGTGCCAAAACCAATCAAACCAACCCGGAATGATGCCAACTTTTGCATACAAGTCCAAAATGACATAACAGAGCTGCTCCAACTCTCGGAATCGCATTCCGACCCCAATATCACAAAAATCAACTATGGGTCAAACTTCTCAAAATTTTCCAAATTTTAAATTTTCCAACTTACGCAGAATTGCCTTAAATTACCCTACGACCTCCAAATACGAACACGCACCTAAGTCCAAAATCACCATACGGAGCTGTTGACATTACCCAAAACTCATTTCGGAGTTGTTTACACAAAAGTCAAATTCCAATCAAATTTCACCGCTTAAGCTTCCAAAACTAAAATCCTTCTTCCAATTCGACTCTGAATCACCCGGTAACTGAATCCAACCATGCACGCAAGTCGATATACACAATATGAAGTTGTTAAAGACCTAATGCTACCGAACGGAGCTTAAATTCTCAAAACGATCGGCCAGGACGTTACACATATGAACCAGTTCCACCGTCCTGGTGGTGCTTACCACTTTCTTACTTTAAAAAGAGGATCTTACATGTTTCCCCCTTGCACAATCCTCAGAAACATTATCTTCCTTGAACTTAATGTTAGGCAATCCTATCACCAAGTCCTTGGAGACTAGTTTGTTGAGTTGACTAAAATTGGCATGTCCAAGTCTCTTGTGCCAAATGAGGGGATCATTATCCAACACACTTAAGAAAATGAGTTCATTTTCTAAAGGTATGGACAGATATACAACATATATGTTTTTCACTCTTTTCCCTGCAAAACCATCTTGTCAGTGGTAAGATTAATCATAAAGCATTTGGTTGAGGTGAATGCTACCATGTTACCTCTATCACACAATTGTGATGCGCTTATTAGACTGTACTTGAGTTTATCTTTCAAGTAGACGTTCTCAATAGAGTGAGAATTAGTCTTACCTACCTTTCCAACCCCAATGATTTCACCTTTAATTCCATTTCCAAAGAAGACATTACCTCTTTTAAGGTCTTCAAGTGAAAGGAACTAGTTCTTGTTTTCTGTCATGTGCTTTGGGCAGCCACTATCCATGTACTATATTTGGCTGCTCCCCTTCACTTAGACCTACAAAAGGAAATCAGGGGTTAGTCTTAGGAATCCAAACTAGTTTGGGTCCCTTTCTAAAGGTAAAAGGATGAATCAAATTCTTCTTATCCCAACTTGGTAGCCTATTCTTCCCTTGAACAAATTCTTTGTTCTTTTGACTTACCTTTTCTTTTGCGGTGCATTCACTTTAATGGTGACATATTTTACCACAGTGTGTGAAAATCTTATTCTCAGGAGGTGTGAGCTACTTGTTTTTGAGATGCCACTTAGGTGCCAGGTTTCCAAAGCCAAGTCCTCTTCTGTTGCTACTACGGTGTTCTTGTAGCCATGAAAGTGCATCGGAAGACCTGTTCCAGTTACAAGTGCTATCCAGCTCATGCTTGACCTTGCTTAAATCCTCTTTTAGGATTCTTACCTGCTCATCCCTTTTAAACAACTCATCTTTCATTTTTTCTAAATTTTCTTCTAGAGAGAGTTGTGTGTGATTAGCTGTCTTTGTACCTGTTCCTAATTTCAGAATTAGATTTTCATATTTAAGTTCTAGGGCAGTTTAATCAAATGTGTGAACATGGTTCTTCAATACAGTATTTGTTTCTTTAACTTACATTTTCACTAACTCAAAGTTCCAAATTTTTGCACTTAGCCTTCAAAATGACACATTCTTTAGAAAAATGTTCCTTTTCATTGTTTACATCCTCAAATTCATCAATTTGTTCTATAAGTAACTCAAATAACTTTTTTTAGACAACTATTTAATCTTGTCTTTGAGATGAATTACACTTACCTCAGTTTCTTCATCAGCTTCTCCAATGGCCATAAGCATTTGTTCATCCTCATCATCATAATTTGAGCTTTCTCCCCAAGCAGCAACCATAGACTTGGTTGATCCTTTATTGTTGCTTTTCTTAGGTTGAACTTGTTCTTTCGTTCAACTCTTTCCTTCTTCCATTCAATTTCCCATTGAGGATAATTCTTGATGCGTTGATCAGTATTTCCAAACTTGTAGCAGCCGTTTCCACTTCTTGAGAAACCTTTTCCTCTTCTCAAGTACTTCCTGAAGTCCTTGGTGATCATAGCCATTTCATCGTCTTCAAGATTAGAACCTTAAGTGATTCTGAGTGCTAAGATCATTTCCATCTTAGGTACATCCATTTTCATTGTTTGTCTCCTAGATTCATAGGCAATAAGATTTCCAATTGATTCATCTAGTGGGAGAGTGGCAATATTCTTCGATTCCTGAATGGCAGTGATTTTACTCTCCTAAGTGATAGGCAGAACCCTAGTCAGTATCTTCTTGACCCTATCTTCTTCTGGAATAATCCTTCCAAGAAACTTTAGCTCATTTGTCAATGTAGTGAACCGTGTGTACATCTCTTGAATGGTTTCTCCTTCCTTCATGGCAAAGTTCCTATATTGAGAATACAGTAGAGTTCCTTTGGATCTCTTCACCTAAGGTGTTACTTCATGAGACACTTGCAATGTGTCCCAAATTTGCTTAGCAGTGGTACAACTTTGGATTCTTTTGTACGCATCTGGACCAAGTCCACAAAAAAGCCATTTCTTGGCTTTAGCATTCTCCTCCCATTTCTTCAAGTCCTCAGCAATGCAATCCGCTCTTGGATTTAGCACCTCTACTTCTTCAGCATTTATCTTCAAGGTAGCCGGTGAACCATTGGTGACAATGTCCCATAGCTCATATTCCTCTCCTATAATGTGATCTCTCATCCTGTTTTTTCACCAGGGGTAGTACTGACCATTAAAGAGTGGTGGTGTAGAAGTGGATAGTCCTTCCTAGTTTCCAAGTGGTGCACTCATGTTGATCTTCTCCTAAGGTGTAAGCCTCTTCAAGGAGAACCCGCTCTGATACCAATTGATGTTTTATACTTCAATGCCACACAAGAGGGGGGGCGATTTATGTGGTGTCCAATACTCGCGTGCACTGATTATAGAAGGATCAGGTTCTTCTATGTGTTCCTTATACTACTATTGCGGAAATAGTAAATGCGAAAAGTAAAGAACAAAAGTATTTTACATGGAAAACACCCGGCACAAAGGGTGAAAAAATCACGACCTACTACTTAGTAGGATTTTCTCGAACACTTCACTAAATCACTGAGCCAAAACAACATTTACAAAACTCTTTGTAAGCCTAAGGATTAAATCTAATCCAGTTGTAGCAACCAGCCTCTAACTGTTGCAACAACTTCAAGTTAACTCTAATTTGAATATTTAGAGTACCTAATACAATTGCCTCTAGATAAAGTTGAAAGGTATAATATGAAAATCCCTACAACAATTGAACTAGAATAAAAGACAGACACTTGGAACTGGTTCTTCTATCTGGTTCATGTAGCTTCAGGTTCGCACAATTGCTTGCAAAATGCCTTGCTGTTTTGCTCTCAACTCACGTTTAACTTCAGCTTTTGTGTGTACCTATAAAAGAGAACATCCTGCAATATATAGAGTTAGTACAATTATAAATGACTAGAGTTCTAATGCTACTCTTCCTTGGTGGAAGAGTACTAGTTATTTTCAACTTCTAACTCCTCTCTTATATCGGATAAAATTCTCTTCGAGTATGGAGTCCTTCTCTTTATCACTTATGCAACCTTTTTCGATCAAGATATCAGATATAACAACTTGAGCTTATCTTCTTCATGTCCATCCCTTATGCTCGAATCTGCATGTGTCTATGTACATTGTTTATGGACCTAGTTCATGCTTGAGTTCCTTTGTCAATCATCAAAACAAACTTCACTTGGGCCAACATCAATCTTTGAGAACACTCTGGCACCCTGTAACTGATCAAATAAGTCATCAATGTGTGACAATGGATACCTGTTCTTCACTATACCCTTGTTCAACTGCGATAATCAATACACGTTAGAACCATCCTTCTTCTTCACAAACAAGACCGGAGCACCTCATGGCGACACATTAGGCTGAATGAAACCCTTATCAAGCAACTTTCGCAACCGCTCCTTTAACTCCTTCAACTCCGTTCGGGATATGCAATATGGTGGAATAGAAATTGGCTAAGTAAATACTAAAATCGATATCCCTATCGGGCAGCATGCCTAGAAGAATTGCTGGAAATACATCCAGAAAGTCTCTCACTACCGGAACTGACTCAACGGTAGGAGTATCAGTACTGACATCTCTCACAAAGGCTAGATAAGTATCACACCCCTTCTCAACCATTAGTTGAGCCTTTAGAAATGATACAACCCTGCTAGGAACATAATCTAATTCACCCTTCCACTCTAACCGTGGTACACCTGGCATAGCCAGTATCACGATCTCGTCGTGGCTATCCAGAATAGCATGATAGGGCGACAACCAATCCATGCCCAAGATAACATCAAAGTCTACTATACTAAGCAACAATAGATCAACTCTGGTATCAAAACCACCAATAACAACTAAACATGACTGATATACATTGTCCACAATAATAGAATCTCCCACCTATGTGGACACATTAATAGTAGAACTCAAAGAATCATGTGATATATCCAAATACGGAGCAAAGTAAGATGACACATGTGAATAAGTGGATCCCGGATCAAATAAGACTGATGCATCTCTATGGCAAACTGAAACCATACTTGTAATGACTGAGTCTGAAGCAACTGCCTCCGTCCTACCCAGAAAAGACTAAAATTTGGCCTAGCATCCCCCTCTAGGGTGAACTCTACCCGCCCGTCCCCCGCCCCTAGATGGTTGTGCGGGTGGAGCGGCAACTGGGGCAGCAACATGGCCTGAGAAGTCTGTGGACCTGACTGAATCCATGGAGCATGAGTAGTCTGTGGAGGTGCACCCCTCCTGAGTCAGGGAAAGTTTAACCATGTGGGGGTATCACCACATGCAAAGCAAGCTCTCAGTGGGCTTGGCTGCTGGAACTGGCTCGGTCCTGGTCGCTGGACTGGCCGATGAAGGCACCCCATACAGAAGGTGCACTAGAAAGTGGCTGAACAAAGTGTGCAACCTGAGACCTCGGAATACCCAGAGCACCACTAGAAGCTGGAAGTGTTGAGTGAATTAGAACATAGCCTCTACCATGACAGGTTATAGCTGCAGCGTGGCCACCACTAAACCCTCCAAAACCTCGAGGCCTCTTGGCCTCCCTATCATCTCTCTCAAGGCCCTGCGTACCCTCCAACCCCCATGCAATCTCTACCACCTGCTGACATGGGGTATCTGTCTCCATCTCTCTAGCCATGCTAAATCTAATACCATAGTTGAGCCCCTTGATAAATTGACCGACTCGCTCTTTGACTGTAGAAACTAAGGCAGGTGCATGTCTGAACAAATCACTCAATTGGATAGCATACCCCGACATTGTCATATTACCATGGCGCAGCTTCTCAAACTCTGCACGCCATGCATCCTGAAGGGTCTGAGGAACAAACTCTCTCAAGAATAACTCTAAAAATTGGGTCCAAGTAAGTGAAGTTGCCTCAGCTGGGCTACCCACCTCGTACGCTCGCCACCACTGATATGTCGCTCTCTTTAGCTGGAACGTTATGAAAGCAACCGCGCTCATCTCGAGCCTAAGCTGCTCCTTCTCAAATGCTGCTTCCCGAACCACGGGATGAATCATAGCAACATGCTATACCGGTATAATCTCTGGGACCTAATCAACCAGGACCCGCTGCTCTAGGGTTCAGGCCGTGGGAGAGTGAGGTCATCCCCCAGCCTTAGATGTGGATGGTGCAAGTGGAATCAACCCCGCCTGAGCTAAGGTATCGATAATGCTCAAGAATAGTACGGGCGTCCCCCCCCCCCCCCCTTGG
>ML263737.1:0-33272 GCA_005239495.1 Nicotiana undulata
AGTCAATGGTGCTGATATAGAGGAAAACCCTTCTACAAATCGCCTATAATGTCCTGCTAGCCCGAGGAAGTTGCAGACTTCTGATGGCGTTGTAGGTCTCGGCCAATTCTTTACGACATCGATCTTTTGAGTGTCGACACTAATACCCTCGTCAGATATCACATGGCAAAGGAAAACTACTGAGTTCAGCCATAATTCACATTTGGAGAGCTTAGCATATAACTTACGATCCTGAAGCATCTGTAATACTATCCGCAAGTGGCCCGCATGTTCCGCCTCCGAACGAGAATACACCAAAATGTCATCAATGAATACGATCACGAACACATCANTCTTCTCCTTAACCCTGACCTGATGATACCTTGAACGTAAGTCAATCTTGGAGAAATACTTGACACCCTGGAGTTGGTCAAACAGGTCGTCAATCCTTGGAAGTGGATACTTGTTCTTTATAGTAAACTTATTCAACTGTCGATAGTCGATACACATCCGTAACGACCCGTCTTTCTTCCGCACAAACAGGACTGGCGCACCCCAAGGTGAAGTGCTAGGCCTAATGAAGCCCTTATCCAGCAAGTCCTTCAACTGCGCCTTCAACTCGCGCAACTCTGCCGGGGCCATCCTGTATGGAGGAATAGATATGGGTTGAGTGTCAGGCAATACATCAATGCTAAACTCAATCTCCCTTTCAGGAGGAAGGCCTGGAAGTTCATCTGGGAAAACATCTGGAAATTCGTTGACCACGGGGATTGATTGTAGAGTAGGCGGCTTCGTCTCCGCATCCCTTACGCGAACGAGATGATAAATGTACCCTTTTGAGATCATCTTCCTTGCCTTAAGATAGGAAATAAACCTACCTTTCAGCGTAGCAATGTTCCCTTTCCATTCGATGACGGGTTCATTAGGAAATTGAAACATAACCATCTTCGTACGACAATCAACATTTTCATAACATGAGGATAACCAGTCCATTCCCATTATCACGTCGAAATCAACCATTTCTAATTCTAATAAATTCGCCAAGGTTTGACGACTACAAATCATCACTGTGAAACCTTTATATACCCTTCTAGCAATCACAGAATCTCCTATCGGAGTAGATACCGCAAGTGGTTTACTTATCGATTCAGGTTCAACGCCAAACTTATTAGCCACAAAAGGTGTAACATATGATAATGTAGACCCCGGATCAATCAACGCATATCCATCGTAAGAAAACACAGACAATATACCTGTAACAACATCCTGAGACGACTCGAGATCTTGTCGACCTACTAGAGAATAGGTTCGATTTTGAGCACCACTCGAACTCGGCACTGCACCTCTACCTCTACCACGAACTGTCGACTGCTGAAAACCCCGTGCTGGAGGTCGAATCGATGAGGAAGAACCAGACACTGATCCAGTTGGCTGAGCCATACCACCACCTTCTCTATTAAGACAATCCCTCTTCATATGGCCAGGTTGTCCGCAAGAATAGCACGCATCAGAACCTCGACGTCACAGTCCAAAGTGGGCCTTGCCACACTAATCACAACGGGGTGTTGGGAGTCTCGTCTGACTAGTATCCCTATGATATTGCGAGCCTGATGCCCGCGAACTCTAACCTGGACCGGAATAGGTAAATCAATCATACCGAGGCCTCTAAAACTGTGGAGGAGCACTAGGTATAGGCGGCGCCGAACTCCTCAAAAACTGGGGCCTAACACTACCTTTGAAGTCATGAGAATACCCCACAAACCTCGCCCTCTTATGCTGGCCCCTATCCTGCTCCCTATCTGCCCTTTGCTAGCGCTTACGATCCTCTAGGGTATGAGCATAAGCCTAAATATGGGAAATATCCATGCCCTCTACCAAGAAGGTTGTTGTGCCTCATTTATCAGATGTGGTCCCAACCCGTTCACGAACATATGCACCCTATCACTCATCTCGGCCACCATATGAGGAGCATACCTTGCTAAAGAATCAAACTGCATGCTATACTCTCGCACACTCATATTACCTTGTCTAAGGTTCAAGAACTTATCAGCTCTAGCTCGTCGTATCTCAACGGGCAAATAGTGACGAAGAAAGGCCTCAGAAAATTCCTTCCACACAGCTGGAGGGGCATTCAGACCCCTGGATCTCTCCCAACTATCATACCAGAAAACCGCTAAATCCCGTAACCGATAAGAAGCCAGCTCTACTGCCTCTGTATCTGTAGCATGCATAACCCGTAGTGTACGATGAACCTGGTCAATAAAAGTCTGTAGGTCCTCCTTGGGGTCTAATCCGGTAAACACTGGAGGGTCTAGATTAATAAAATCACGAACTCTCGTACTATCTGGTTTATCCACAACACCGGTATTCTGCCTCTGAGCCTGAGCAGCAACCAAGCTAGTCAATAACTGCACCGCATTCCGCATATCTTGCTCTGTAGGGCCAGACGGAGGAACTGGTGGTGATGGGTTCCTCCTAATATCCTCTGGATGGGACGGACTAGATGAGGTATGAGACAGCATCTCACTCTAAGCCTCACTTTGGCCTGCTCTGGCTTGAGGCACCTGACTGGTACCCTCTCCCGCAACTATATCAAGTAGTCTACTAATCGCTTGCTTCCTAGTTGAAGGCATCACTGAAAGAAAACAAGGTTAATATTAGATACAACACTAAAGACTCAACTCTACGCACGATCTAGATTTAGGAACAAGGTAAGAACCCTAGATGCCACGTAGTCTCCTAATTATAAATGTGGCGCGCTACACATCCATAATCAAGACTCTACTAGACACGGC
This sequence comes from Nicotiana undulata, assembly GCA_005239495.1. Lineage (NCBI taxonomy): Eukaryota > Viridiplantae > Streptophyta > Magnoliopsida > Solanales > Solanaceae > Nicotiana > Nicotiana undulata. Next base: position 2,775 of record ML263737.1, read on the forward strand.
TCATTGCCAACCCCTAGGAAAGACATGCTCTGATACCAAGTTTGTCACGACCCAAACTGGAGGATCATGACTAGTACCCAGGCCATACCTGTTGAGCACCAACGTACATTCTATCTAATCCTCTTATTATCTTTAAGGGCCGACGAGATCAATATAAGTGGTAGATATGGCTTATGAATGCCAAACAATGAAAGATAATGGAATGAACATGCATAACATGGGATAACAAGACTTCCAAGAAACTATATATAAGTTAGGAGCTACCACGCTTCCATGAAAGAATATACAACAAAAATCATCTGACAAGGCATACCAAACTATACATAAGCCGACACCTGTCTATGAACCTCTAAAGGATAATAAGTAATGCAACATAGTCGGAACAGGGCCCCGACATACCCATAATATCTATAACAAAAATGCATACCAAGACCACGGCAAGTCCGGAGAAGGGAGCTCGCCTATAACCGTTGAACTAGAAAGCCTATGGTGGTGAGGGAACTGCGTCTACCTGTCTATCGGGACCTGCAGCACGACATGAAGCGTCCACAAATAAAAAGGACGTCAGTACGAATAATGTACTGAGTATGTAAGGCTGGTCAATATAAATATGAACAATAATGTAAAGAGAGGTAGAGAAGATACAACCTGTAACATCTGAGTGCTTCTAAGAGACAGTAACATGAAATGCATGATACATATATATACATAATCTTTTAAAACATCCGCCTCTGTGGGCATCATCATCATCATAGAACATTCGCCTCTGTGGGCATCATCATTATCATATCATACCCGGCCTCAAAGAGGACTCGGTAAACCCAACTGATCAGTGGTTGCACAATAGGTGCCATACCCGGCCGACTATAGCGCGGCTCGGTAGAGTAAAATAGCTACATATATATATAATGCATGTAGGACTCATTGGAATCATATTCTGAACCTTTCGGAGTGACGTAAGGTCGATATTCTCCGTACACGTTATTAGGATTAACTCTTCATCAAGAATCTTATAAGAATCAGGAAGTACCAACAACATTGATAACATAAGAATAAGAGAAGCAACCTCAACATCAATTGTTCCATAAGAAGGGAAACAATGTAAGTACTGCTAGCTTCTAAGAGTAGAGTATCTTTGGAAGCTCGTTCATTGCATTATGTACAATCGGAGTCGTGCAAAAGAAGGAAAGGGATAGCCTCACATACCTTGTATATACTGCCCCAATCTCAAGCTATGCAATTGTCACGACTCCTTAGTCTACAATAAGAGAAACGACACTATCGCTATCATTTAAGCGTCATAACTATTGTGTATCGACCACAACCTATTTTACGATGAAACGGACAGAACCTCCCCTATATATATGACTTCACACAAGTCAAAAAAATCACCAAAAATCCCAAACAACACCAATAATAATCAAATTGAGCCTCCCAAAATAGTCCATACACAACCTAATAACTTCATACATAAGACAACCACCGTAGTCGTGTCAAACGACCCGAAAATGTTACGACGAATGACCAGACCAAAACCCTAAATCTATATGGTTTTTCTCCACACCCTTACTCCTCCAAAACTCCACAATACAGTAGTAAAACACGCAGCCCAACATCAACACAAAACAGTCCGCTATAAGTGAATAACTCGAACTCACGGCTTCTGATCACCGTCCCGTGAGTTCTTACAAGTATAAAACGAATTACCATGAATTTACAGCATAAAAATGGATTAAATATAGCAGTAAAATCACCTTATTTGTTGGATAACTCAGCCCTTATCTTGGTTCTTCAAACTCTAGGGTTTACCCCCAATTTGAACTTGAAAGAGAGGGAAAATCAATTAGGGTTTGTGGATAATTTTTGGGAGGAAGTTTGCAGGGGTTTAGGTCTGGTTATTTTTGAAATATAATGGGTGATATATAGCAGGAGATAAGCATTTTAATGGGCTCTTTGGCTGACCCTAAATTGCCTCTTTTTGGGCTATCATTTAACCAAGTAAGTGACGCACCTACTTGTCACCTAACAGCTTGTGTAGTCTCGCGAAAAAGTCTATATCTCTCTACTCCGATGTCGTATTGATAAACGGTTTAATGTGTTGGAAACTAGACTCATATATATTTAATTTTGTGGGTATATCACCCTGTAATTCCTAGTAGATTTGGAGAAAAGCTTAATAACATTTGACCTAAAGTTTAAGCAAAATTGTGAACCTAAGTTGCGACAACTCTTGTCGACTTTTGTTTCAAAACTTGTTTGACTTCAAGACTATGATAAGGATATTATATGATTCAAATAACTTAAAAAAATACCTCTTGAGAGTACCAAGCACCCCTAGGTTTACCCAAAAATATGAGTTACAACATCCTTGATTTGTTTAACTTCTAATACGTGTTAATCACTGTTATACACTCTTGTATCATTTAAGATCAATAGGATTAAATTCTTATCATCTCAGAGATAATCTCTTCTCATGTTTATGTCGATTAACTTATGGCATGATCCAACATACGTGAATATGGGTTGTAACACTTTCCTTATTTGTTGTTTTGCCTGCTAGCCGTTTGAACTCAATCTCTTAAATTAAGGGACACTTATGCTAATTTCACACTATTTTGAATATTCCTCTAAGCTGCATATGGTACCTTTCCTTATTCATTGTCTGATAATTCTGTTTGAACTCATTCCCTTAAATTAAGGGATACCTACACTCATTGTGTATTGATTGATGCCCAGTCCCTAATTACTGGTTTATTTTTATTTACTTCCTTATTCACTACTGGTTTTCAAAAACTATATATACACACTACTCTTTCATTAACAAGACACGAACATACTCTGTTCTACTCTCTTGCTCACACATACCTTCTATTGCTCTCATTGATTGTCTGTTGTTACTAGTCGGCTGAAAGCCAAGACTAGTTGTGTTGTTTGCTTATTCTCTACTCTGTGTTTTCTCTCTTCCATACTGGTATGTACTAGTTTCAATTTAAAGTCCAAAAAACAATATGGTACTTTATTTACTTCAGTTCATCCTGTTTTTAGTGTGTTTCTACTTATGGTTTTGTTGTTCAACTTGCCACTAATATGTCTATCTTACTTCTTTATCTGTATGCTTCTGAATATGTCTCCTTCCTTTAGAATAAGCATGTTCATGAAAGGTTATCCCCCTTTTCTACAGCATGTCTTACTACATCCATGTTCCCCGGTATGCTTAATTGATTTAATATGAACTTGTCTTCGACAAAGCAACATGTACCTTAGGTTACTTTATTTTGTGTTAATTTTGCAAATCCTTAACCATTTTAGCATAGGGTTGGTTTTGTACTTAAGTGCTCCTGCAACTATATGTTTACCTATGAACCCTATGTGTCCCCAACCCCCATCATCCTTGTTTGTGGTTGCTGAACCTGCCTTGGTTCTGTGTTCTTTGGTTGTGTATGAACCTACTTTTTGGTGATGTGTTTGGACTGTTACTTATCACTCTACTCTTTCTTCCAAAAACTGTTTTACTAAACAAACTCTGTTTTTTTTTTATGAAATGTTTTAAGTAAGGCTCCTTCAACCCTGTTTTTGTCAAAATCTTTTAAAATTTATCTCCTGCACTTCACTCTACTCCTAGACCTTTAAGTTCTACCCCCTCAGTGTGAGCACTGCTTTGGGACCCTTGAGCTCCCTCTGAACTCTGACACGCTGAGGCTGGTACTCCTACACTGCACATTGTTCTACTCTTGGTTACCAAGTCTGGATGTGAGCATTGCCCGGGATTCCTTGAGGTCCTTAGGGAACTTTGACACACCCGGACTGTGAAAAAGGCAATGAAACACCATATGGAAACGAGGTTTGGAGGATTTGGGCCTATTGAAGGCTCCCTATAGAATAACTTCTTATTTTCTACTTTGTTTATGTAATTCACAATTCCTGGCTTGTAATAATTTGTAACCAACTTATGAGGGGTTGGATAGTAAAATGGGAGGGATAACTATGCATGCTTAGCTATTACAAGGGTAGAAATCATACTTAGGTTTTATTTCCTATATGCACAATAGAAATCATGTGTAGGTTCACATCCATGCATTAGAAATCCTGCTCTTTAGGTCCCATGTACACTGTTTCAGCATATTCGTCCTCATATCACTTAGAAAATCATGTGTTAAAACATGTTAATAACTAGTACTTTGCATTACGCTATGCACTGCCATGTACACTTAGATATCCTGCCTTAGGATAAATACAACGCTAATAAATAGGTCATTTTCACATCTTCTACACAATCTGAAAGCATGTTCAAACACTGAAATATTTATGCATTTACAATATCCTATTTAGGACAACATATACATCACTCTGCATTTTCTGTGCATTAGATATCATGCCTTTAGGATTGCAGTTATATCCTCTTAGGCATCTCTAACTTAATTACTGATAAAAAAATACCCACACGACTTTGTAATAATTTTTCTGAAATCTGAACATCAAGAACATCATGCTTAGTAATGCAACTCAAACAGTTTCTTCTAAGTAGCTCTAAAACTGATACGTTGTCTTACGCGTAGGCAAGCCTTAGGTGCTAAATTTATTAATCTGGAAATATACTTCCTTATATGTGATGCTTAACTATCAACGGGTTTAAAATTAGTAGGCAAAAATTGCTTAGGATTCCCTCTTTGAATTATGCAACAAATCTGCTTCTCTACTGCGTTCTAGACTCACTTAGATATCATGCTTTACGATTCTGAAATTAATACTGCCCTTACATGTGTTTGAGTCGTGCTAATTATATGCATAACCTATGGAGGAAAACTTGAGCCTCTTATATGCTCCTATATGCTTCCCATTCATTGCAGTCCTAAGTGTTCTTGTTTGTCGCTTTAGAATCTTTACCTTTAAACCTGAGGGTCAGCCTAGTACTTCCCTTCTAGGATAGTAGTCCTAATCTCCTCCAGGGCTGATAGGATGGGTAATAGCACTCAATAGAGTTCGTGACTAACACGCGCTTTAATTACCTTCACGGGGCGGGTAGAATATGGATATGATGACCGATGCACTAATACCACGTGTAGCCCCTCTTCGAGAAGTGTCATACCGGGTATTGCATTGATGTGATCCATATTATTACAAACCTAGGATATTCCTTATTTTAAACGTTAGATTATAACTCTTTTTTTTTCAAAACTTAGCCATTTTATAATTGTTTTCCAAACACTTGCATGCTTAATATCTAAATCCCCTCTTACTTGAGCCCCCTTACTTGTTATTTGCTAATTGTACAAATTCACGAAACCTATTTGGGCGGGAACCACACTTGTGGATCTTGAGGGGTGCCTAACACCTTCCCCTTAGGATAATTTCAAGACCTTACCCAATCTCTGGTTGGTAACATAGTTGTAATTGAACCCCTTAAGTGCCCTAACGCACCGTTAAAATCATTAGGTGGAGACTCTCTAAAACTTGCAAACCTCCTTTCCCAAAAGGAAAGAGTTGCCTCAACCAGAATGTCCTACACCCGACCTCTCCGCGAGGGGGGGGAAAGGGGGGGGGGGCGACAGCATGGCGACTCTACTGGGTACATCCAGTCTTTTACCATTTCAAATTGTTTTGTGAATTTGTGCCTTTATTTTGTTGAAATACTTGCACCCTTTTCTCTTCCCTTTACATGCAATTAATTGTTTATTTCAGGTGTTTACTTTTTCCTCAAAGACGAAACGGACATGTCTCTTTGTTTTCTTTTGTAACTGCCTTAAATCATAACTGTCGTATTTACCGCTTTCTTTAACGTGAAAATACATGAAAATTTGTTTTAATACTTATTATTGCATAATCATGATCAACATTCGTAATCCATTTGTGCCAAACGAAATTCTATAGCAACGCTTGATGAGTGGTTGCGCTTTTCCTATATTATTACTGATACGCTCAATTTACACCTTAAAAGAATGTAAGCGATCGTTGTCAAATATAGTAACCCAACAAGGTTGGGGTCGAATCCCACAGAGAACAATATGAGGGCGTTTAGGAATGCTAGAGAATTATCACTTATCGTGCAGTGCCAAACAAATATGATTTTGGGTTTTTGATAATTGTTTATAACTAAATGCGAAAATATAAACTAACCTAGAAAGCAATTAAAATGATCGATGGCAACAAGTATCGATGCTTCGGGTATTACACTCGAGTAACGATCCAATGTATTTCACGATTTTACAAATATGAGCGGGTAATGTTAATTAGCCACGGATAACATTTCTTAATTAGCTTTTCCCAAAGACTAACAAGACTTCCTAATTGAATTATCCCTAACCCAATTAGGAGATTAAGCACTTCCGAGTTTGGCTACAAGTAGTTCAATCCTATCCCTAGGTAGAATCTATAAAATGAGGGTTAAATCCTCAAGTTCTTGTTAATTAATCTTTCCCAACCCCAAATAATCTTTTCCAAAACTAATTCGGAGTTAATGGGCGAGTCCTAGGGTTAGCTAATCCCTTTGGAAACATTAAAGAACAAGAATAATTAAAATAACAAACACCCACTTCACAAATGTAATGAAATCATTCAATACATAAGCACAACAAGGTATTTAATCAACACTTTAAATATTAATATTCCCATAAACCATATTCAAGTGTTGGAAAAATACTACACACTTACATATTCAATACAAAACAAGGAAATGAAGAAATAAAAATAAATGGGTAAGAAATACTTAACCACAATGGTGAAATCTTCAAAACCCAAGTGTGTGTGCAAAGCCCTAGCTTCAAAACTTGTTCTTCTCTACTCAAAATATATTTACAAAACTGAAGAAGATGTCCAAAGATATGCCAAAAATCGATCTCTAATGGATGCCTATTATGTTTCCAAGGTATGCTTTTTATAGTGGGCCAAAAATTCGAGTGAATAGTGGACAAAAACACCCATGTCGGGCCGATATGCGATCACATTCCTGTCGCATAACAGGAATGCGATTCGCATCTTCACGTTGATCATCGCATATCAAAACCCTAGGTCCCCGAGGTTCATCGCATTTGAGATATGCGATCCGCATTAGTGATGTGCGATCGCATTCGTGCGTCGCATTTACAATGTAGCTTCAGGCATCAGATGGTGATGCGACTCAAATGCGAACCGCATTTGAGATATGCGATCGCATATTCGACCGCATTTCACTCATTAAACTTGACTCAACTTTCTGTTGCGGTATGCGATCTCTGGGCTCGAAATGCGATTCGCATGTTGCATATGCGATCGCATTCGGCCATTGCTCCCCTCTTTTCTCTTCTTTACTCTCTTTTGCTCAATTTCACTCCAATTTGACCTTAACCACTTCATGGCATTATTTTCCTACAAATAGAGCAGTTATACACCAAAAACGACCTCAAGTTATCATTTAACAATACAAAATCTGATGAGAAAAGGCTAAAATGAGTGGTAAAATCACCACTCATCAACTACCCCCTAAATTCGGAAAGGCTTATTTACAGTAAAACTAGTCGATCAGCAGTGCAGTCGACGGTTATGTGCCTTCCCCCTTGAGTTGTCCGCTGAAGGGTGCCAGTCTAAAACCCCATAGAAACCTTACTCTGTTGTACTGTTGCATGCATCATGGTCAAACCTAGTCAAACTAAAGTGTCGTTCGAATGATAGCTTTTAAGATAGCCTTATCCAAAGTCCATCGGGTTTCCCTAAACCCAAACGGACGCCCTCACGTTTTATGCATTTATTTGGAGAACTAGATGCTTCCTGCTAATTATTGATGTTAAATAGCTGAGTCCGGTGGGGGTAAGGGCCTAAACTTATTTGCTTTGCAGAAAAATGAGGCACGAAGTCCCCAGATTCGGCATGGTCTCCAATATCCACCCAAGACTGTTGAGTTGGTGGGAGGATCTGCACTCTAGCGACAAAGCTATCGTCAGGAAACACTTGGGTAACTTACCATCTCTTCGAGAAATCCATCCTAACAAAATGATAATAGAGGCTGCTACCCTGTTCTGGGATCGTGAAAGGTTCGTGTTCCGCTTTGGGAACATCGAAATGACGCCTTTGATAGAAGAGATAGGAGGACTGGATAACTTAGTGTGGGAAACTCCGGGGTTGCTGATGCCTGAGAACCGCACAGGCAAAGGTTTCCTCAAAATGATGGGCCTGAAGAAGAATGCAGAATTGGTATGCTTGAAGGAGTCGTACATTCCTTTTGACTATTTATACGAAAGGTACGTCCACAGCAAATCATACCGTACCTACCATGACGAGTTTGCAATCACCTCTCTGGGACACATCCATCGCCGAGTGTTCGTCTTCATGGTTTGCTTTTTGGGTTTGATCGTGTTTCCAATGAAGAATGAAAGGATCCAAACCAGACTGTCCATGGTAACTAAAACACTAATGAAAGGAGTAGATTGGCAAGACTTCAGCATTGTGCCCACGATCATTGCAGACATGTATCGGTCCTTGGAAAGGTGTCAACAAGAAGCAAAGCATTTCGAAGGTTGCAATTTATTACTTCAACTCTGGCTCATGGAACATCTCCAAAGAGGCGAATACTGACAAGACATTCACCGCAGAATGTGGGATGACCACATCGCTTTCCATCACCCAAAGCGAATGAATTATATCCCCGACATGTTCGCTCAGCTTGAAAATGCTGAAGGATGGGTTGAACTCTTTGGTAACTTGACTGAAGAATGGGTTCAATGGATGTTTGAGTGGTTTTCGACAGATGAGTTCATCATTCGATCCCGAGACGCATCATTTCTGATTCTGATTAGTTTAAGGGGGACATGCCCTTACGTCCCTCTTCGAGTTATGAGGCAAGAGGGTTGGAAGCAAGTCATACCTAGGGTCGAGAAAATGAGCCATCTTCGAGCATACTTTCAAAATGATGACAGTCCTCACAAGTGCCAAGCTTAGCACTTGTGGCACTGCAAGATTATACTTGAGAAATACACCATCGAGCCAGACAGGTATCATGTCGGTTGTACCCCTTTCTATATTGGTTGGTTAGAAGAGGATTTGGGTGGTCAGAGAAAGGTGGGGTACGTCCGAGGTCACAAGGTTATAGATGAAAGGGCTAAGGCACAAGTCAAATACAACCAACTGCGCAAAAGGGTCCGTGAATGTGAGGATGATCACCACAAGATACATGAGTCCAACAAGAAGTTGATCGAGGAGTGGAAGGACATGGATATCAGCGCCAACAAGAGGTTGGGATACTTGGAACGAGGTATAGTCGAGCTGGAAGAAAAGTTCATCAAAAGAGTCGAAATTTGTCAAAAGGCTGAGGGAGCTGAAGGAGGATATCTAGCCAGAACCTACTTGTTGATTGGACTTCGCGAGATGGGAAAACTGTACGAAGGAAGCAAGAATGCCGAGTCTGGGGAAGGTCCTTCTGGGACCAAATAGATAGGAATGTCTTTATTTTCTCCAGAATCTGGCCAACCTATCATTTTCCCTCAACGTCCCGGACGTCAACTTTCCAAATGCTCAAAACCCCGCACCTCCACAAAATATCCCAAGACAACAGAATCATCCCGCACCTCATCATCATGCCACTCCCCTAAAGAACCAAACTCTCTCGACATAGTGAAATGCTTGTCATACCTCAAAAAACACTCCACTACTCATCCCAGAACCTCAAAACCCCACAAAGGACCATTTCCACGCCTATAACAATCCCATCTATGTGGAAACCGCGACCCACTCCACTCCACCTATCTCACAGGCATACGAGTCTGATGGAAAGGAATTACTCATCAAGAACTTGGCTGAGAAGCTTAGGAAACTGACCAGCCAAGTCCAGGGTGTTGAAGGAACCAAGGGAATTGAAGGGTTGAATTATGAAGACCTCTGTATACAACCTGATGTCGAACTGCCCGAGGGGTACAAACCTCCAAAGTTCAAAATGTTTGACGGTACTGGTGATCCGAGAGTCCATCTGAGGACCTATTTCCACAAGTTGGTTGGCATTGGGAAGGATGAAAGAATCCGCATGAAGCTGTTCATGAGGAGTTTGAAGGGAGACGCACTATCTTGGTACATCAGCCAAGACCCCGAGAAATGATCAAACTGGGTAGGTATGGCAACTGACTTTATGGACAGGTTTAGATTCAACAAAGAGAACACACCTGATGTGTTCTACATCAAAAATCTGAAGAAGAAACCCACAGAAGCCTTTCGCGAGTACGCTAGTCGCTGGAGGTCCGATGTCGCTAAAGTCAGACCTGCTCTAGAGGAAGAGCAGATGAACAAATTCTTTGTCCAGGCTCAGGACCCGCAGTATTATGAACGGTTGATGATGGTTAAAGGCCACAAGTTCTCCGACATCATCAAATTGGGTGAATGGATCGAAGAGGGTAACAAGAGCGGTATGGTTATGAATTTTGAAGCCGCAAAGCCACTAACAAGGCTTTACAGTCCGGTGGTGTGTCTAAGAAGAGAGACGTGGGAGTCGTAATGGTTGCACAAAGAACCAAATCCCCACTCAAATACCAAACTTATCCAACACCACCACTCACATACCAGCCAACCCCAAACTACCAAGCACCCTCACCGAACTACCAAGATCCACCACCTTCCTACCAAGATCCACCGCCCATATACCAATCTCCACCACCCACATATCAACCCACTTTTCCCAGATACTCACAACCCGCTTCTGTCTACCACAATTATAATTCACAGTCATCCCATTACCAATCACCCCCTACACGCAAAAACTTCCCTAGACCTCGTCCCAATTTTGATCGCCGCCCTCTAAAACAATACACTGCCATAGCCGAGCCCATTGACCAGATGTATGAGAAGCTCAAAGTTGTTAGTTACATCACGCATATCCCTGTTGCCACCCCTAAGAACCCTTCTTAGTGGGTTAACCCGAACAAATCATGTGCATACCATTCAGGCATGAAAGGACACACCATCGAAGAATGCCGCTCTTTGAAGGACAAACTACAGGCTCTCATTGACAACAAGATTATTGTGGAAAAAGACCCCGCTCCAAACGTCCGCAACAATCCTTTGCCAGACCATAAGGGTGGATGTATCCACATGATTGAAATAGAAGATGATTGGGATCTCGGGGGATCAATCGGGTTGATCGCATAAGGCGATGACCCAAAGAAACCTGCAATCACTCTCAAACTGATCATAGTCCAGATTCAACCATCTGAGGACGCTGAGGTGAATATGTCTATACCACTTGAGTTTGAAGCAGCGCCACCTACAAAGACACCAGTGCCAATTGAAGTTGAGTTTGTATCTCCAGCAAATGCACTGGCACCGTTCGAAGTTGCAGTTCTACCACCTCGAACACACATTCAAGTTGAAGTAAGGATGGCCACACCAATTCTGGTGGCAATGTCAACCACCCCACTCTTCTATTCAAATGCTATCCCTTGGGACTCTACAGCCGAGGCGAGAAAGAAAGGCAAGTTCAAGTCTGAGGAAGTTGTCGTAGCACAGGGTATGACGAGAACTGGCAGGGTCTACACCCCTGAGCATTTGGCCGAATCAAGCAAGCAGGCTGCCAACCGGACTCCCCTTATTAAAACAGGTCCCCATGACCTTTGGAGAAAGGTACAGGATAAAGAGTATTCGGTCATCGACCAGTTGAACAAGACACCAGCATATATATCCATTCTCTCTTTGCTACAGAATTCCGAAACGCACATAAGCGCTTTGTTGAAAGTGTTAAGTGAAGCGTATGTGCCAAACAACATCACTAGTAGGGAAATTACCAATATGGTAGGTCAGGTATTGGAAAGTCACAAAATCACTTTTCATGAGGACGAGCTACCACCTGAGGGATTGGGACACAACAAAGCGCTACACATCACCGTGCAATGTGAAGATCATTTCATCACAAGGATCTTGATCGATGGAGGTTCCAGTCTTAACATCTGTCCGTTGATAACACTCAAGAAATTGGGTAAAGGGCTACATGAGATAAGGGATGGAGCGATCAATGTGAAATACTTCGACGGTTCTGAGAGGTCCACCATGGGGGAGATTAGTCTACGTCTGCAGATGGGACCGACATGGTTCGAGGTGGATTTCCAGGTGATAGATGTGCCAGCATCCTATAACCTGTTGTTGGGACAACCCTGGATCCATGCTGCTGGGGCTGTAGCATCAACGCTACATCAAGCGATAAAATTCGAGTGGAACCACCAATAGGTGATTATTCATGGTGACGGTAGCAATCCCATTTATAGCCGCCAGACTATCCCAGTGATTGACGGAAAAAGGAAGATAGGCGGGGGAACTTACCACCACATTGAGCGGGTCAATGCTATCGACAAGGACAAGTGGTGGGATAGCAAGATCGAGAGCATCCTGAATTGTAGAGGATACGAGCCAGGCAAAGAGCTCGGTAAGAACCTCCAAGGGGTCACGAAGCCCATAAAGCTCAAGAAACATGGTACTAGTTTTGGTTTGGGGTATGAGTACACCTGGGAAGAATTCAGAAACTGGTCGCCACCTTGGCGCAGTCCCTATTACCCACTAGAGCAGCCGATACCTCATATGGAGCAGACTTTCAGGCAGGCCGACATTATTTATGGATCAGACGAAGAAGAAGCACTCGCAGCGATGAGGAGTTTGTTCCTAGAGGACGATGATATGGATTGTTGTTTTATCCTAAGGAGGATGGGGAGGAAGGCCATTCCATACAGATTGTAAGCAAGGGGACATATCTCAAGAACTGGTCTATCAGGACCACAAAAGCCCGACGAGCCACGGGGTAGTAAGGCTAAAACAAGCATTACTTACTGTTTTATTTACTAAATGATTTTCCCTTTTCTGCATTTTCAATTCCTGCAATAAGATCTTCAATGTTCAAAACAATTATTCAGTTTATCAAAGCATCTTCAAATTTCTCTTACGAATTCGATATTTATTGCTACTATTTTCTCTCATTACTTTATCTATACAACATTACTATTACTTGTCTTGATGAACTGATAATTGTGACGTGCAATGAGACAACGCAACAAACAGACGGTGATCCAGATGAAGATGATATACCCGACCAGATTGCTAAAGAAGTCAAAAATTTTGAGAACAGAACAAATTCCAACCTGGACGAGACTGAGGTTATCAACCTGGGAGATTCGGAAAACGTCAAGGAGACTCGCATCAGCATTCATTTATCACCATCAGAAAAGGGAGACTACATACAGTTTCTAAAGAGTATGAGGATATATTTGCATGGTCGTATGATGATATGACTTGTCGAAGTACGTCTATTGTGGCTCACAAATTGCCAACCAATCCAACGTGTCCACCGGTGAAACAAAATCTCAAAAAGTTCAAACCCGACATGAGTTTGAAAATCAAAGAAGAAGTTACCAAGCAGATCAACGCCAAAGTTCTCCGGGTAGTTGAGTACCCGACATGGTTAGCCAAGATAGTACATGTGCAAAAGAAAGACGGGAAGGTCAGAGTCTGTGTCGACTACCGAGATCTAAATCGGGCCAGTCCGAAAGATGACTTCCCCTTGCCAAATATACACATTCTAATTGACAACTGCGCCAAGCATGAATTACAATCCTTCGTGGATTTCTTCGCTGGTTATCATCAGATTTGGATGGATGAGGAAGATGTTGAGAAAATGGCATTCATTACGCCATGGGGAGTGTACTGTTACAAGATGATGTCATTCAGCCTAAAGAATGCAGGGGCCACCTACATGAGGGCCATGTCCACCATATTCCACGACATTATTCATAAGAAGATCGAGGTGTATGTGGATGATGTCATTATCAAATCAAAGAAAGCTGCTGACCACATGGAGGATTTGGCGAAGTTCTTCAACAGGTTGCGAAAACACAATCTGAAGTTGAACCCTGCGAAGTGTGCATTCGGGGTTCCTGCTGGGAAGTTGTTGGGGTTTATTGTAAGCCACGGGGGAATAGAATTGGATCCGTCAAAGGTCAAAGTCATTCAAGAACTACCACCGCCAAGAAACAAGAAAGATGTGATGAGTTTCTTGGGGAGGCTTAATTACATCAGGCGATTCATAGCACAGTCTATAGTCATCTGTGAGCCAATTTTCAAGATGATGAAGAAGGACGCCGCAACCAAGTGGACCGTGGATTGCAAAAAGGCTTTCGATAGAATCAAGGAATACTTGTCAACACCGCCAGTCTTGGTACCGCCTGAGCCAGGTAGACCTATGTTACTCTACCTTACGGTATTAAATGGAGCCTTCAGTTGCGTTCTAGGGTAGCATGATGAAACAGAAAGGAAGGAGCAAGCTATTTATTATCTCAGCAAGAAGTTCACTCCGTATGAGGCCCGTTATTCTCTATTGGAATGCACTTGTTGCGCTCTGACTTGGGTCGCTCAGAAGTTGAGGCACTATTTCTATGCCTACACAACATATCTCATATCAAGAATAGACCCATTAAAGTATATCTTTCAGAAGCCCATGCCCACTGGCAAGCTAGCCAAGTGGAAAATCCTGCTGAGCGAATTCGACATTGTTTACGTGACTCAGAAGGCAGTTAAAGGACAAGCTCTAGCAGACCATCTTGTTGAGAACCCTGTAGGCGGAGAATACGAACCCCTGAAAACATATTTTCATGATGAAGAGGTATCATTCATAGGAGAAGATATTGCAGAATCCTATGACGGTTGGAGGATGTTCTTTGACGGAGCAGAAAACTTCAAGGGAGTTGGCATTGGAGCAGTTCTAATATCAGAAACCGGTCAGCACTATCCGGCATCCGCCAAGCTCAGGTTCCCCTGCACCAATAATATGGCCGAATATGAAGCTTGCATCTTAGGGCTCAACATGGCCATTGACATGAACGTTCAAGAGTTGTTAGTGATCAGTGATTCAGACCTACTGGTACATCAGGTACAAGGAGAATGGGAAACCAAGAATTCCAAGATACTACCATAGCTGCATCACGTACAAGAGTTAAGAAAGCGGTTCACAAAGATAGAATTTCGGCATGTCCCCAGAATCCAGAATGAGTTTGCCGATGCATTGGCTACTTTGTCCTCAATGATCCAACATCCGGACAAGAATTTCATTGACCCTATTCCCGTAAAAATCCATGATCAGCCGGCTTACTGTGCCCATGTTGAAGAAGAAGCAAACATAAATCCTTGGTTTCATGACATCAAGGAGTATTTGGCAAAAGGAGATTACCCAGAGCTTGCGAATCCCACTCAAAAACGCACACTTCAAAGACTATCCAACAATTTCTTTTACATCGAAGGAATCCTGTATAGGAGGACTCCCGATTTGGGATTATTAAGGTGTCTCGACGCAAAAGAAGCATTAAAATTACTGGAGGAAATTCATGTTAGGACCTGCGGTCCGCATATGAACGGTTTTGCTTTGGCAAAGAAGATACTCCGAGCTGGTTACTTTTGGATGACTATGGAAACGGACTGCATCCAATATGTTCGAAAATGCCACCCCTTCCAGATACATGGAGATATGATAAAGGTGCCTCCGAGTGAGCTCAATGCAACAATTTCACCGTGGCCGTTCGCCGCCTGGGGCATGGATGTTACCGGTTCATTTTGGTCGCCATTGATTACTTTACTAAATGGGTCGAAGCAGTCGCCTACAAAGTAGTTACTAAGAAAGTTGTGGCCGACTTTGTCCGCGACCGCATTGTTTGTCGGTTCGGAGTTCTAGAGTCAATCATCACCGACAATGGTTCTAATCTCAACAGTGACTTGATGCGAGCTATGTGTGAAACTTTCAAGATCAAACACAAGAATTCTACAACATACAGACCTTAGATGAATGGAGCCGTAGAGGCCGCCAACAAAAACATCAAGAAGATACTACGGAAGATGATAGAAAGGTACAAGCAGTGGAATGAAAAGTTATCATTCGCCTTATTGGGATATCGCACCACGGTCCGCACATCAACCGGGGCCACACCCTATATGTTGGTTTACGGTACAGAGGTTGTTATTCCTGCTGAAGTCGAAATTCAATCTCTGAGAATTATATAAGAAGTTGATCTCAGCGATGCAGAGTGGGTAAGGAGCCGTTATGAGCAACTAGCTCTCATAGACGGGAAGAGAATGAATGCGGTATGTCATGGTAAACTATATCAGAACAGAATGACCAGGGCCTTCAACAAGATAGTCAAGCCGAGACGATTCACACCAGGGCAGTTGGTGTTAAAGAAAATCTTTTTGCATCAAGATGAAGCCAAGGGGAAGTTCTCTCCCAACTGGCAAGGTCCGTACATGGTTCACAGAGTGTTGACAGGAGGAGCACTTATACTTGCAGAACTAGACGGAGAAGTTTGGCCAAAACCAATCAATTCAGATGCATTCAAGCGCTACTATGTGTAATCTTCATGTTTTCTCAATGATGTAAATTGAACTACGCCTGACCTGATTCCCGTTTAAAAGGGGATACGTAGGCAGCCCTATGGGTAAAATCTATTTTTTCCCCGTAATTGGAAATTGGGGCAGCATTTTGAGGAGGACCCTCAAAATTAAGAGGGGATATGTAGGCAGCCCTATGGGTTTGGTCACAATTCAATAAAAATCTATTTTTCCCCCGCAATAGGAAACTGGGGCAGAATTTTGAGGAGGACCCTCAAAATTCTGAAGCGAGAATTTTGAGGAGGAGCATTTTGAGGAGGACCCTCAAAATTTGATTCTCAATAGCGTTGCACTCGCCGACATCTATTATCAGAACAAACGATGCTTCATTATCATAATGCTCTACCGCAATTTATCACCAGCTAAGAATTTCTGTTGTCATTCATTTAAATCTTGCACAAGGCTACCTTTCTGCCTTCCGAGACTAAATGTTGTCTCCATCTGCATTCGCATCTTGCATAAAGCTACCTTTCTGCCTTCCAAGACTAAACGTTGTCTCCATCTGCATTCGCATCTTGCATAAGGCTACCTTTCTGCCTTCCGAGACTAAATGTTGTCTCCATCTGCATTCGCATCTTGCATAAGGCTACCTTTCTGCCTTCCGAGACTAAACATTTTCTCCATCTGCATTGCATAAGGCTACTATTCTGCCTTCTAACTTGCATAAGGCTACCTTTATTCCTTCCAATACTAAACGCTATCTCCATCTGCATTCGCATCTTGCATAAGGCTACCTTTCTGCCTTCCGAGACTAAACGTTGTCTCCATCTGCATTGCATAAGGCTACTATTCTGCCTTCCAACTTGGATAAGGCTACTTTGCTGCCTTCCGAGGCTAAACGATGTCTCCATTTGCATTCGCATCTTGCATAAGGCTACCATTCTTCCTTTCGAGGTTAAACGCTACCTCCATCTGCATTCACATATTGCATAAGGCTACCTTTCCGCCTTCCGAAACTAAACGTTGTCTCCACCTGCATTCGCATCTTGTATAAGGCTACCTTTCTGCCTTCCGAGGTTAAGCTCTACCTCCATCGCATTCTTAAGGCTACTATTCTGCCTTTCGAGGCTAAACGCTGCCTCCCTTTTAATTCTCAAAAAAGCAACCACTGCCTCTAGCATTATTTACTGCGCTTTCCTTTTGGGCTAAGCTCTGCCCCTTTAATTCGCAAGACTAAGCTCTGTCTTGTTAGAATCATACTATTTCATCTTCATGGGCTGAAATATTGCCAACTTATCCAAAGGCGTCATCGTTCGGAGGCACCATCTTCATGGCCCGAGAACATCATTTCATGGCCTGCGAATCCTTCATCAAGTAATTCATGGCCCAGGACATCATGGTCTAAAGACGTCATCCTTAACCGTCCAAAGACAGCATTCATAGTTCAACGGGAATTTGCATCATATTTAAATTACGCACGATATGCTTGTATTACTCATTTGCAGGTAACCCGGCAAGCAACAGACATCCTGGCAGGAGCGGTCCCGCTCCGGTTCTCCTAACTACCCCGTAAGCCGCTTGTTCACCCAACCCTACACTTTGCGTCCGTTCTTGTAAAACTTCATCGGTATACTTCGTCGGTGGCTCCCGAACTACATACGGCCTGATTCCTGTAAAAGCAGGGATATGTAGGCAGCTCAAAAACCAGGGTGCGGCCCAAATCTTTCAAATTATTTCCACTCGGTCAAAATTGGCCATCATATCTATACCCGACAACTCTTTCAATCTTCCCGGGTAAAGAGAGGCAGCTGTTGATACCCAATTTTTCCTCGAAGTTATTTTCAAACTTACATTTTTTTCACTTTTCATAATGAATGGTATTTTTCATATTTTTATCAACTCATTTTCTTATTTATTTAGTATTTTATATTCAATAATTATTCATAAATTATATTATAAATAATTTCAAAATGTTCCCCATCTCAATATATCATTTTTAATCCTATTAGGATTTAATTATTTCACAAATTAACTTATTAGGCATTATTTAGCTATAATTACACAAATTTTGCAACTATGGCCTAATTATGCATTTATGTTGTTTTAATTCCATAATTAATCATTTTTATATTTTTCATATTAGCTAATTACCTTAAATTTCACATACTTAGAATTAATCTTATTTTTTATATAATTATTAGCTATTTTATTAATTATTTTATTTTATTTTTCATGGGTATTTAAAATCTGGCCACTTTTGATTTTGATTTAAACCCAATTTACCAAGACCCTTTAACCCAATACCCAACCCATTTAATTGACCTAGTAACCCAACCCAGACTAATATCCTACCCGGCCCAATCTGAAACCAATCTAAGACGTTGATCAAATTAAATCAACGACCCAGATTATTGTTTCCATAATTAAACCAAACTACCCCTCGACCCCTCTCATTCTCACCGGTCCCTCATCTCTCTAAATCTCTATATATATCTCTAAGTCTCTTCTAGAGACTTCCTGACTCTTTGGGTTCCGATGAATCTCTTCGCCTTCTCCGGCCGTCTCTTCGCTGGAGACCATGAAGCTCTCACCATCCTCTTACCTCATGTGGTTCCCTCACGCCGGTGTTTGCCATCTCTAAGGTCTTCAAGATACCTGGGTTGATCATCCTACCTCCTGGTCCTGTGCTCATCATCCTCCGGCCATCTCCGGCCACCTCCCGTTGTTCAAGCAAGGTATATGACCTTTGGGGCTTAAACCAACAACATTTGAGGTTTTTCCTTATCTCTATGGGTTCTCTTTGAAACCCTAAATATTTAAAACTCTCCCGATTCTTTATATCTATGATAGATCTGGGTGTATCCTGAGTTACTATGTTATATTTCTTAAAGGTTCTCCGATTTTCCCAAAATGGCTTTTCATCTTCAAACTAGTGTTCTTAAACCCCTTTTCAAAAACGCTTTTTCTCCTGATTTTTTGTATTAATATATGAGTCTCTATGTTTAAAACGTTTGCTTAAGATTTCTCCTCTATTCGAGTTATTCTGTGGAAAACCCTAAGTTTTTCTTAGTGTTAATCATAGGGTTCTGAGTTGTTTCTGATGATATATTCTATTATGTTTACTGTTTTCTCCTGAAAATTCCATGATTTTGTGGTTTTACCCCAGGTTTACCTATTAGGGTTCCTGACTATTTACTGTTTTTTGCCTATATCATGTTTGCTCTATCGATTCGTATTGTGTTCTATATGAATCCCTAACCTTTGCATGATTTTACTTGACCAGTCTTCTTGAGGTTCTGATTTTTTTCTATTATATGTTATTGTGCTTATTCTCATAATATTGTGATAAAACAATGTTATCTTTTCTATTTTTTGAATTCCTGATTTCTTGTGATTTGAGACCTTACTGATTAATTTCCGACCTTAGTCCATTTTTTACCTTATTACATGATTTATTTGTTGTTAATTGATTCCCATTCCCTTAATTAGAGTCTGTGAACCTACCCTCTATTGTATGCTTGTACTGATTTGAAATTGTTTCCTTATATGTCATATGTATGTCACATATGGGAACTTTCCTTATTTGTTGTTTTGCTTGCTAGCCGTTTGAACTCAATCCCTTAAATTAAGGGACACTTATGCTAATTTCACACTATTTTGAATATTCCTTTAAGCTACATATGGTACCTTTCCTTTTTCATTGTGTAATAATTTTGTTTGAACTCTATGCCTTCAATTAAGGGATACCTATACTGATTATGTACTGATTGATGCTCAGTCCCTAATTACTGGTTTATTTTGATTTCCTGCCTTATTCACTACTGGTTTTCAAAAACTGTATATACACACTACTCTTTCATTAACAAGACACGAACATACTATGTTCTACTCTCTTGCTCACACACATACCTTCTATTGCTCTCATTGATTGTCTGATGTTACTAGTCGGATGAAAGCCAAGACTAGTTGTGCGGTTTGCTTATTCTCTACTCTGTGTTTTCTCTCTTCCATACTCGTATGTACTAGTTTCAATTTAAAGTCCCAAAAACAATATAGTATTTTATTTACTTCAGTTCATCCTGTTTCTAGTGTGTTTCTACTTATGGTTTTGTTGTTCAACTTGCCACTAATATGTCTACCTTACTTCTTTATCTGTATGCTTCTGAATATGTCTCCTTCTCTTAGAATCAACATGTTCATGAAAGGTTATCCCCCTTTTCTACAGCATGTCTTACTACAACCTTGTTCCCTGGTATGCTTAATTGATTTAGTATGAACTTGTCTTAGACAAAGCAACTTGTACCTTTGGTTACCTGATTCTGTGTTAATTCTGCAGTTCCTTAGCCCTTTTAGCATAGGGTTGGTTCTGTACTTAAGTTCTCCTGCAACTATATGTTTACCTATGGACCCTATGTGTCCCCAACCCCCATCATCCTTGTTTGTGGTTGCTGAACCTGCCTTGGTTCTGTGTTCTTTGGCAGTGTATGAACCTACTTTTGGGTGATGTGTTTGGACTGTTACTTATCACTATACTCTTTCTTCCAAAAACTATTTTACTAAACTAACTTTGTTTTTTTTAATGAATTTTTTTAAGTAAGGATCCTTCAACCCTGTTTTTGTCAAAAACTTTTAAAATTTATCTCCTGCACTTCACTCTACTCCTAGACCTTTAAGTTCTACCCCCTCAGTGTGAGCACTCTTTTTGGACCCTTGAGCTCCATCTGAACTCTGACACACTGAGGCTGGTACTCCTACACTGCACATTGTTCCACTCTTGGTTACCAAGTCTGGGTGTGAGCATTGCCCAGGAACCCTTGAGGTCCTTAGGGAGCTTTGACACATCCGGACTGTGAAAAAGGCCATGAAAAACTGTATGGCAATGAGGTTTGGAGGATTTGGGCCTATTGAAGGCTCCCTATTGAATAACTTCTTATTTTCTACTTTGCTTATGTAATTCATAATTACTGGCTTATAATAATTTGTAAACAACTTATGAGGGGTTGGATAGTAAAATGGGAGGGATTACTATGCATGCTTATCTATTACAAGGGTAGAAATCATGCTTAGGTTTTATTTCCTATCTACACAATAGAAATCATGTGTAGGATCACATCCATGCATTAGAAATCCTGCTCTTTAGGTCCCATGTACACTGTTTCATCATATTCATCCTCATATCACTTAGAAAATCCTGTGTTAAAACATGTTAATAATTAGTACTTTGCATTACGCTATGCACAACCATGTACACTTAGATACCCTGCCTTAGGATAAATACAACGCCAATAAATAGGTCATTTTCACATCTTCTACACAATCTGAAAGCATGTTCAAACACTGAAATATTTATGCATTTGCAATATCCTATTTAGGTCCTATATGTACATCACTCTGCATTTTCTGTGCATTAGAAATCATGCCTTTAGGATTGCAGTTATATTCTCTTAGGCATCTCTAGCTTAATTACTGATAAAAACAGACCCACACGACTTGGTAATATTTTTTCTGAATTCTGAACATCTAGAACAACATGCTTAGTAATGCAACTCAAATAGTTTCTTCTAAGTAGCTCTAAAATCGATACGTTGTCTTACGCCTAGGCAAGCCTTAGGTGCTAAATTTATTAAAACTTGAAATATACTTCGTTAGATGTGCTTCTGAACTATCAACGGGTTTAAAATCAGTAGGCAAAAACTGCTTAGGATTCCCTCTTTGAATTATGCAACAAATCTGCTTCTCTACTGCATTCTAGACTCACTTAGATATCATGCTTTAGGATTCTGAAAGTAATACAGCCCTTACATGTGTTTGAGTCGTGCTAATTATATGCATAACATGTGGAGGAAAACATGAGCCTCTTATATGCTCCTATATGCTTCCCATTCATTGCAGCCCTAAGTGTTCTTGTTTGTCGCTTTAGAATCTTTACCTTTAAACCTGAGGGTCAGCCTAGTACTTCCCTTCTAGGATAGTAGTCCTAATCTCCTCCAGGGCTGATAGGATGGGACGGGTAATGGCACGCAATAGAGCCCATGACTAACACGCTCTTTAATTACCTTCACGGGGTGGGTAGAATATGGATATGATGATCGATGCTCTAATACCACGTGTAGCCCCTCTTCGAGGAGTTTCATACCGGGTATTGCATTGATGTGATCTATATTATTACAAACCTAGGATATCCCTTATTTTAAACGTTAGATTATAACTCTTTTTCTTTCAAAACTTAGCCATTGTATAATTGTTTTCCAAACACTTGCATGCTTAATATGTATATCCCGTCTTACTTGAGCCCCCTTACATGTTATTTGCTAATTGTACAAATTCACGAAAACTATTTGGCCGGGAACCACACTTGTGGATCCTGAGGGGTGCCTAACACATTCCCCTTAGGATAATTTCAAGCCCTTACCCAATCTCTGGTTAGTAACGTAGTTGTAATTGAACCCTTTAGGTGACCTAACGCACCGTTAAAATCGTTAGGTGGCGACTCTCCAAAACTTGCAAACCCCATTTACAGAAAAGGAAAGAGTTGCCTCAACCTGAATGTCCTGCACCTGACCTCTCCGCGAGGGGGGGAAAAGGGGGGCGCGACATACGCTGTAGTATCTCATGACTCGGTGACACTAGATCTGGGATCGGGTTTCTTTTATTCATGTTATTAATGATGTTCAAATCTTAGATGATTTATAAAAGCGAGACTCTTGTTGTAAATGTGGTGATTTTCCTGAAAATAACTTTTAATAAATGAAATGTGTGGCTTGCCTCATTTCACGATAGGCGTTATCACGACCGGGTATTTTTTGGGTCGTGACATGTGCGACATTGATTCATCTTGAAGCGTAACTCTTTGAATTACTTCCACGCATTCGTATGCGCATGTGAGCGCTCGGTATCAGTTGTGCTTCGACGACTTGTGATTCCATGGTTGAGGTGTGAAATATAATTTTGGCGTGCTGATGATGGGCCAGTGTAGAGGACTTGAGGCCGGGTTTTGGCTGTAGCTTGAGCACGGAGATTTCGATTGTGTGAGCACGTGCTTTTGGGACTTATATGTTAGGTGGTGTCCCTATTAGTGGGATTTGTGATTGGATTTCTATGTGACGAGTATGATGTGACTGCAGAAAGTGATCAGATCGTTCAAATGTGACGAAAAGAGTTTGATTGAGATGTAATTTGGTGCTTGATTTCCGTCTTGATTTGACGTATAGTCTCGAGTTATGGGTGTGTTAAAGGATTCTTTCATGTTGTTTAGTTGAGGAATGAAGTAGATTTTCATGTTGTGATATGAGTTTGTATAGTTATGACTGTGGGAGGGTATAAAGAGATGTTAGTTTGAGGCGAAGTAGGTGGTTATCTCCTGTGGGGTGTCCTGAGGTTTGAGTGATCCATATGTTGTTCTGTTGCGAGTTCTCTTTTACCAGTGAGTTTGGATCGCTTGTGGAAGTTGGCTTGGCTATTACGAGGATGAATGCGAGATTTACAGATGATTTGAAATATTAGATGGTTTGTGTTACATGAACTTATGAAGAATTTAGTTGAAGTTCAGTGCGAGATTATTGCAGCAACAAAGTATGGACATTGTGAGTTATTGTGTGCTTTGATCTATGGCTTGGAGCCAAGTGGGGGATTCTTCTATGGATAAGTTGATTGCACAGTTATTTGTTGTATTAGTTTCAGTTTGAGGTGTATTGGTGAATTAGTTATGACTGGCAGAGATTAAGTTCGAGGACTCGAGTAAAGGAAAATCTGGATACTATTTGTATTATGTTTGTGGGTATATGGGAAACACTGAATTATTGAGTTGTTATCTGTAAAAAATGTAGTGTGCAAGGGGTAGGTAATTCACTCGGTTTCTTAGAAGTGTGGATTACTTCTTAGAGTGTTGGTGTGCAAATGGGGAACATGTCGTTCGGTCTATTTGATCTGTTTAATTGAGATTTGAAGTAGAGTGGATGACTCTCGAGAATGGTTCTAATGGATTCAATATTTATATGTAACAATTGGGAATCTTAAGAATGTGTATATGAATAGAAATTTAGATTTATATTTAAGAGTGTCAATACTTGTGGCATTTCTATATCATTAAGGATTATACATTTCAGTATCATGAAAGGGGAAAGAAGCGGCTTTAGATTCACTGAAGGTCTCTTCAGAATGGGTATCTTAGTTGTGGTACTTTTGGGGTGCTTAAGAGGGAATTCAGCGGCTTTTGAGCCTTAGGGCGGTGTGGTTCAATGCTAGAGTTCGTGGGCACGTTTGGTTAAGGATCGTAGTGTTCTAGCAAGTAGAAGTATCAAGTTGAAAGGCAATTTGGGAAGGACTCGGAGAATTAGGATAGCTTATTAGTAGGTTGGATCAGCATAGTAATGGATATAATCGGTTCTTTGGGTGCTTATGATGTGGTGGGTTTCTACAGGTGCTTCATGGCAATGCTCTTGGGTTTTGGAAGCCTGTGTGGCTTGGTTGAGATAGAGAGATTTAGTTCTGATGGCTTAATTATGTGCAAATGAGTTTCGAAGAGTTTTTAATGGTTACTACCATGGTTTGAGGTGTATATTTCCTACTGGTGTGTGGAACATGTTGCAAATAGGGATTTTCTTCTGGATAAGATCAAATGGAAGGTTTCTAACTGGTTGAGTATGCAGTTTACTATGACTCAAAGTAGATTATGAGATTTTCATACTTTTCATACGATGGCATGGTATATGGGGTATGTTGTGTGGGATTCAGATTTGCATGAGCAAGGTCACGGTGTATTCTTAGGCAGCATGGACGGTATCAGATGACTAGGTGACTGATATTACTATTTGGTATGGCTCGATGAAAGTATACATTTCAGAAGGGGCAATGTGTTTTGATTTATGGATACTTCATTGGTATTGCAGCACTCCTGGTTGATCGACTGCTGATATTCAAATTTTGTTATGTGGCACGGAAGAATTGTAGAAGTATTCCTCGTGGGATGATCGTGTATGAGAGATGTGTTAGACATTCGGACGGTGGAGATTGGATAAGATATGGTGATTCGTGTGTTCTATGGATTTAGAGACTGGGAGTTCTCAAGAGCAGATTGTATCATGGTTGTGGACCAAGAAGTCGTGGACGAAGATAGCCAGATGATAGTATGTGTTATGATTCAGCCATTGTGGAACATCAGGGGGTTATTTATCTATTTGTGGGTGACTAGAGCTAATTTAGGGTCAATTGGTAGGCCCAGTTAGGATGTGTATTCTAAACCGAGTCGGATTGATGGGCTCCATACTACTATTACTGAAGGATATTCCATTCGGTTGTTTTTGAACTTATTTGTGTTCTGAAATGATATGTGGGTTACTCTTCTATGCTACGAGGAGTTGTGAATTATGGGTTATAAGCACACATGGTGCGGTTCTATTGGGGCCTTATAACGAAATTTGAGCGAGATGAGTATTTGAGTATTGCATAATTGATGGCGTACTGGTTATATTCTTTTGGGGTTTGTATGTCACTGTGTCATTTTCCTCTCCGTGGTTATGGTAATGCACTTTGATTACTTGATGTCGAATTGCGCGTGGTTATTGATTTTGAGAAGGGTGGCTTGAGGTATATGCCATGGATCAGTGTTTGGATGGGGCATGCATTGCAGCGAAATTAGGTTGAGGTATGAACCTTTGTGTTAGATTCGTATGATGGTCCTATGGGGTGTGATGGATTTTCAGTATTTCGTTGTGGCAGTACTTGTTAATCTTGCGAGATAGTTCTCCTGTTTGAGTCTTTTTTTCATAATTTGAGTACATTTTGGATAGTTTCTTATTGTTGCACGGATTGCACAGGTTGTGGCTTTAGATTGTGTTGGTGTGGCATGTCACTAGAATGATTGTGTTGGATGAGATGAGGTCATTGGACCTAGAATGGATACTATCGTAATCTATTACAGAATAGTTGGAAGGATAATATCGGAAGTTGTCTTAGAAATCGGCTATAGTTCTTTTCAAAGGAGGGAGAGTTCAATGACTTGTTGGTCTGATGAATGGTTACGAGTTTCTGCGTGTTTCTTTCATCATTGGCAATGTACAAAGGTTCAGAACAAGATTTTAGTTGATATGAGGTTTGTTACTGGTGTCGAGTTGGTTATCGAGTAGCTATTGGGGTCAGAAGTTATCGCTATGAGTATTTGAGTTGTGTGTTATATCCTGTGATTGTGTCATGGGTCATGGTTATGGCTTGATACAGCTTGTTCAGACTTATACAGTGTGTATATGCGATGTTCGGGTCCTGTCGTAATTTCGGATGTTGGAAATTGGACACTATGGTTTACGGACTAAGGATGGAGTAATGATATTCAGTTGTGTGGTGTGGTCGGGCCTAGTTGAAATAGGGTAATGTGGGATCAGCCCCGAGTACGTGCATGGTAAAGTTAAACGGCGGGTTGATGGCCTTGGGAACAACTCTTGGCACGTTCGAGGATGAACGTATGTTTAAGTGGGGGAGAATGTAACGACCCGAATGGTTGTTTTGAGTATTTGCACTTCAATCGGTAGTTTAGGGGCACGAGTAGCTCTGTATGATGTATTAGTACTTGTGCGCAAAATTTGATTTCATTCCGAGTTGATTTGATATATTTTGACGCGAGTTTTTGGAAGTTAAAAGTTCGAAAGTTTATTAAGTTTGATTTGAGGTGTGTTTCATCGTTTCAATGTTGTTATGCGTTATTTGAGGCCTCGAGTAAGTCCGTGTTATGTTATGGGACTTGTTGGTATATTCGTACGGGGTCCCAAGGGGCTCGGGTGAGTTTTGGATAGAATTGGATTGTGTTGTGCTCGTATTTTTTATGTTTCGACGTCGTTTCTTCAAGCATAAATGGTACCAAATTGAACAAATAGGCTCTGATTTCTATTTTGGTTGAAGAATTAGATCCGTATAATAATTACGGATCCGTAGCAAAAAGAATCATTGGATTTGGACATCGTATGAGAATGTTATAGTCATTTTACTAAGAATTGGGTTGCCAAATTTTTTAAATTAATTACGAAATTGTCACTGACTTCGTATTTAAAAAACTACACTATTTTGAAATATTTAAACCGACATATATCCTTCGTTATAAAGTCAAATTGAGTGATTCAAAAGCCTGTCTTGACTGAAATTTCACAAGAAATCCATTGGAGGCATGAAAAGCAAGTTTTGGGATCATTTGGAATGCAAAATGAGGCAGAACAGCTGGGCAAAAGTACTTAATATCGAAGGTTTGTTCATTTGTTCATATTTTAAGTTGGCGAGCTCGGATTTGGATAATATTTGGAGGATATTTTCACCATATGGATTGGAGTAAGTGTTCTATACTTGACTTTGGTTATATTTCATGAATCCATCATCGTTTTTAGCATTTGATTTATAATTTCAAAGTGAAATTTGAGAGTTTTGTCTAAAATTTTATAAAGTGAAGTTTTGTGATTTGAACATCAATTCGGAGTCGAATTTGAGTGAACCTAGTATGGTTTGACTAATAATTTAATGGGCTGTCAAATTTTATGAATTTTGTCGGGTTACGAGGCGCGGGCCCGAGTTGGGCTTTTTGGCCGATTTTGGGCTTTTGATTAAAGATTCAATCTTTTTCGATTGGGATTGGTTCCTTTAGCATTGTTTGATGTACTTTAGTTGTTTTTGGTTAGTTTCGATCCATTCAGAGGTCGGAACGCGCCAGATGGCATTTTTGGAGCATCGCTTGGCTTGCTCAGTATTGGAATTGGCTTGTTCGAGGTAAGTAACTCTTCTAAACTTAGTGTTGAGGGTATGAAACCCATAGTTACGTGCTATGTGATTGATGATGAGGTGACGCACATGCTATGTGACGAGGGTGTGGGAGTGCACCCGGTGAATTGTGACTCCTTTGTTTTCATGGCACTATTTAGTGGCCCTAATTTGTTGATATATGTGTTTTCACCACGTGATTAAGTAATTGAACTGTGAATCATGCTAGTTATCCTGTTTAGGCCTTATGCTAATATTGTTAGGACCCATAGTGGTCGCTTTTTACTATCATCTTAGTGATTTCATTGATATTTCGTACTCAGTCATATTCATGCATTCATATCATATCTCAGTCTCAGTAGTCGTGTATTGATACATCATATCATTTTTGTAGGGCTAGTTTCATGACATTGTGAGACCGTGGTGAGACTGGAGAGAGTGATGACTGAGAGAGGCTGAGAGACTATTTATGAGTGACAGTTATGGGATCGGGCTGCACGCCGCGGTGGTTATATTGATGATAATGATAGCGCTTGGGCTGTAGGAGCCCCTCCGGAGTCTGTACACACCCCAGTGAGCGCGGATGATATTATTGAGAGATGAATTTCCCTGGACATGGATTTGTCCGAAGTACTTGATACCTGGAGATGGATTTCTCCACAGGGTTGGATTTCCCTTTTTCCTCGGTACTGGGTGACTTATAGTCAGTGTTGTATATGTTCTAGGATGGATTTCTCTGGGTCGTATGGGCTATATACAGTACCGAGTAGTTGAACATGATGAATGGAAAGTGTGCGACAGTGATATTGAGTACTCTGAGAGTGTGAGTACATGATTCATCTCTGAGATACATGGCATTGGCATGCACACATGACATACAGGCATAGAGATGTATTTTGCCTCATGCGATACGGTATCACGTCATCCATGAATTTTTGCATACATTGATATGTGGGCATAGAGAAGTATTTCACACTTCCTATCTGGAAAGAAAACAAAACATTTAATTTATTGTGGAAAGGATTTTTTGAAAAATTTACGATTTTCAAATTATCTCATATTTTACGACGAACTCGGTAAAGGATTTGAGTTTTCACTGATATTCTTGAAAAGTGGAACTATTTTTGGAAAACTTCGAAAAAGCTGAGCATTTTCATCGCTGAGTTACTTTCTTATTTATACTACGTTGTTATGAACTGCTATTGGTTATTGGTGTTGGACCCGAACTATGTTCCAACTCGTCACTACTTTCAACCTAAGGTTAGGTTTGTTACTTACTCAGTACATGAGGTCAGTTGTACTGATACTACACTTCTGCACATTGCGTGCAGATGTTCGCTGTTGTTGTTGATGTGCTCGATGGTTGGTGGATTTAAAGATGTACCCGCGTTCCTATTGTAACTGCCTCTTGTTCATGGTAGCCTTAGATTTATAAAATCTTTGCTCATGTACTTGTCAAACAGAATACGTATTTACTACATATCAGCTTTGTAAATTCTATTCTTAGAAGCTCATAATTTGTACTACCAGTCTTCCGGAAAAGGGTTAAGATTCAGAAAATTCCTTTGTTTGATTGTCTTATAACTATTATTAAAATTGGACAGTTATTAGTTGTCTTACCTAACAGGTTGGGTTAGATGTCATCGCGACTAACGAATTTTGGATCGTGACAGCTTCTTTCTAATACTCTCTGCCGCCACACATGAAGACATATTTCATTTTGTCTTTAAATTAAGTAAGAAGACTGCTTTGCATTTTAAGAAAGAAACCTAATTCTCTTCTTCCTCTTCTTTCCCAGAATGCCGCCAGCAACCTTGGAGCAAAAAGTTCCAATTTTGTTTTTTAAATCACTGAAATATAGAAGCATTCTATAGGCTTTTGAATACAGAAACATGTTTCTCTTCTTTCTTCCTACCTACTGTGTTGCCGCCGTTACCCAACTGGATTACTAATCTCTAAACCATTTTTTTTCTTAAAAAAGTAATGGTCCAAATTATGACAAAAAGTAATTCTCTTATTTGACAGCAACGACTCACGATGCCAACTAGAGGAAGAAGCGATGCTTTGTGAAGACATTGTTGGGATTTTAAGTATTTAATGATATATTAATGATTAAAATGGGTGAATGGGAAATGGAGGGGAAAATAAAATATTTGAGTAATATTTGAGTTTCCCTCCTTAATTGTCCCACATAGGAAGGGGAAAAGACTTTTGATGGGTATATAAGAAATTGCTCTTCTTCTAGCTAATAAAGAGTTGAGAAGAAAGCAAGCCTCGCGCCGTCGTCGTCGTCGCTCGCTCGGCTCGGCCTCGGCTTCGGCTTCGGCTTCGGCTTCGGCTTCGGATTCGGATTTGAATTTGGTCAAATGATCGATCAAGAGATTATTTTTTGGACCAAATTTTTCTTGGAAGACATTCCATTTTGGCCCAAACCGTTGGCACCAATATGCATACATTGCGATA
>MDKH01032945.1:0-16223 GCA_005239495.1 Nicotiana undulata
TGATACTGAAAGAAATTGTTACGAGAAATGATTATGGCCCGAGGGGAAGTTTATGAAGATTTTTACTCAGTTTTCAAACTATGATTTACTTCGTTTTCAAACTGGATTTACTGAGAATTTTATTGAGATATACTGATATTGCACTTATTTTCAAAGGATTTCTTGAAACTGATTTCGAACTTATTATTTGATGAATACTACATGGTGACTTGGTGTTTTACTGGTTTTGTGGAATTGTGTATATGTGTTGTGTGTTTGTATTACTCAGACTGTGATTTATTTTCATTACTACTGAGTTTGCGTACTCATAAAGACTCCCTGTGCCTCTGTGCACAGATCCAGGTATTAGCTCGCAGCAGTAGCTGACGCAGGTTCGATAGCAGCATTTCACGGGATTTCGAGGTAGTTGTCCAGCGTCTACAGCTTCTCCATTTCCCTTCCCTATTTAGCTTTAGTATTTGATTCAGAGACATATATTATAGTTTTAGCAGAGTTAGATTTATTTATTCTTAGGTGCTTATGACTATTGACTCCAGTTCTGGGAGGATGTTTAGAGTTTTTAGGTTATTATTGGGGTGTTAGACCTATATATATTATCCTTGTCATGATTGTTGTTATTTGCTATATTGTGAACTGTTAAAATAAGAATAACTGCATAGTAATGTGATGGTTGGCTATCCTAGTTCCACGATAGGCGCCATCACGACCTGTTAGGATTTGGGGTCGTGACACTTATGAAGGAACGAGCAAGGTAAAAGAAACTCACATCGACATGCTAGTGCACGACTATGAACTATTTCAGATGAAAGAAGGAGAATCCATCGAAGAAATGTTTGCCAGATTCAACAATATTATAAGTGATCTAAAAGCATCTGGAAAACCATACTGCAGCGGTGATCAAGTAAGAAAAATTCTGAGAAGCCTACCTACCACATTCCAAAGGAAAGTTGTCACTCTTGAATCTCAAGATCTGAACAAAATGTCATATGATGAACTTAAGGGAGAACTCATAGCTTTTGAAAAGACCCATATGAAGAAAACTGCTCAATAAGAAAAGAAGAAGACTGTAGCTTTCAAAGCTACAACTGATAGAGCAGAAAGTGATATAGATGATGATCCTAAGGCTCTCAAAGAAGAAATTGCTCTAGTATCAAGAAACATGGATGGACTGATGAGGAGATACAGAAACACCAAGAAAGGCAGGTTCCCATCCAGATGTACCAGACAATATGGAGAACATGATAAAAATGATGGAAAATACTATGAATGCGGAAGATTTGGATATGTTCAAGCTGAATGCCCTGAACTCAAAGAAAAGTCTCCAGAGGATTCAACAAGAATAAATCATTTCGAAGCTGGAGTGATGAAGACAACTCAGAACATGAAGAAATAGCCAACCTGTGCTTCATGACAATTCTTGAAAACGACATGAAGAAAATCTCTGGATGCTGGACAGACGAGAATGACTCTGACAATGAAGAAAAAGATGAAAATGAAAACTATTTCATGCCTCGAGGTGAAACAAGCGAGGTAAGACCCTATAACTGTGGCAGATGTAATGAATTACATGATATTCTAGATCTTACTTTAAAAGAATCACAAAATTGTTTGATGAGATAAAAAGACTAAATAGGGAAATAAGAGACTGGAAACTCAAACTTGATTTATGTGAAATTGAAAAGGATGAACTTCATGATGAGTATGATGGATTACTTGTACATCTTAACCGCGTGTGCAAATCCACCGGTTATAGTTCTACCAGGTCAGTCAGACATCTTATAAGTCGACTAGAAAAGGACCTTCCATAACAGAGTCAACTAGTTCTGACTCAAGTGGGAAATCCATAACTGGATCAAGCCCCAAATGTCACTATTGCAATAAAAGTGGTCATAAGTATTCCTTTTGTCATTTTCACAAATCAAATGTGTCAAGATGGGTTTGGAGACCCAAAAACAATCCTAAACGTAGCAATGCTAACCCAAAAAGACCCAAGCAGACTTGGGTACCTAAGGAAAGATAATCATCATGTTTTGTAGGAACACCACAGAAGGAGTCGCAAAGGAAAATGGTATTTGGACAGTGCGTGTTCCAGCCACATCACAGGTGACAAGAACCTATTTAAAGAAATTACAAAAATTGATGGAGGAAATGTAAAATTTGGTGATGACTCAAAAGGAAAGATAGTTGGTACCGGAACTGTTCCGTTCAACAACAATTGCGATATCACTAAAGTTTATCTTGTGGATAGAATCAACTACAATCTCCTTAGTATAAGCCAGCTGTGCGATTCAGGATACTAAGTAAAGTTTAAGAAAACAGGTTGTGCCATTGAGGAAGAATCGGGTAAAACAGTTTTTCCAGGTAAAAGGTATGGTAACGTTTACATTCTTGATTGTAATGAAAATATAGATGGTCATATCTGCTTAACTTCTATTTATGATGATCCTTGGCTTTGGCACAAGAAACTTTGTCATGCAAGCACGCATTTGATAGAAAAGCGTTCCAAACGAGAACTAGTTATTGGTTTACCCAAATTAAACCTTTCTAGAAATCATGTATGTGATGCATGTCAAATTGGTCAACAAACTAGAAAATCTTTCAAAAGCAAAGATATTGTCTCTACTTAAAAGCCTTTACAATTACTACATATGGATCTGTTTGGACCTACTAGAACTGCCAGCATTGGAGGTAAGAGATATGATTTTGTTATTGTTGATGACTACACACGTTTTACTTGGGTGATTTTTCTATCTCACAAGGATGAAGCCTTGAAGACTGTGCATCACTACTGTGCAAAGTGATCATGGAGGAGAATTTGAAAGTCGAGCTTTTGAAGACTTCTGCAATGATCAAGGATATATTCATAACTTCTCTGCACCTAGATCTCCTCAACAGAATGGAGTGGTTGAGCGAAAAAACAGAACTCTACAGGATATGACCAGAACCATGTTGTTAAAACATTCCTTGCCAAATCACTTATGGGAAGAAGGTGTAAGTACTGCTTGTCACATTCTAAGTAGATGCCTCATTAGACCTATCTTGAAGAAAACTCCATATGAGCTATGGAAAGGTAAACGTCCAAATGTAAGCTATTTCCATCCTTCTGGAAGTAAGTGTTTCATTCACAACAATGGTAAGGACAATCTTGGAAAATTTGATCCAAGAAGCGATGAAGGTATTTTTCTTGGTTACTCATTAAATAGCAGATCTATTAGAGTGTATAATAAGCGCACCCTGTGTGTTGAAGAATCTGTGCATGTTGATTTTGTTGAGAATAACACTCTGGCCGAGAAAGAATTTGATGCAGGTGATGATGCACCAATGCAGAAATCTCAAGAGGCAAACCAACCTCAAGAGTCAAGTAGTAAACCTGTCAATATTGAAGAGTCGACTAATGTGATCAACAATAGTCAACTTGAAGAATCAAAGGAATCAATTACTTCTGTTGCTCATCTAAATGAGTGGAAGAATGAGTCTGAGTGTAACGACACAACCGGTCGTTTTGCGTATTAAGATCCCGTTTCTTTAAATGAAACCTTCCATAGCGTCTATTCGTGCTTTATGACTCGTGGGAGCGGGTGATTCGGGATTTGGTAATGAATTGGATGGTCTAGGAACACTTGGTTCCTTAAGGTTGGCATATTTGGCCAAGTTTGACTTTGGTCAACATTTTTGAGCAAACGACCTCGGAATTGAGTTCTGACAGCTCCAGTAGCTCTGTATGATGATTTGGGACTTGGGCATATGTTCGGCTCAGGTTTCTGATGACCCAGGAGCGTTTCAGCGCCCGAAATGGAAATAAGGATTTCCTTAATTTTAGAATTTGGCCTGGAACGAGACTTCGTGTTATCGGGGTCCGAATGGAATTCTGGGACTGACAACAGTTCTGTATAGTCATTTATGACTTGTCTGCAAAATTTGGGGTCATTCCGAGTAGTATAGACTCGTTCGACGTAATGTAATGAATTCTAGAATTTCAAAGTTCTTAAGTTTGATTAATTTGGTTTTGGGGTTGAATTTTTGAGTTCTGTTGTTGTTTTTAATGTTCTGGAAGTTCGAACGAGTCCATATCATGAATACAGACTTGCCGGTGCTTTTGGACGGGGGGGGGGGGGGGCTCGGGGGTGTTTTAGACCCTTGGGAGCTAAGTTAGAAAAACCAGAAATTTTTCTGTCTGGTTTCCTTCTCTGCGATCGCAGAGAAGTAATTATGCTGGGCCATCCAATGTTCTCTGCGATCACAGATATCACTCCGCGATTGCATAAGGTCCCCTTCCCAACTATCTGCGAACGCAGACTCACCCCTGCGATTGCACAAGTCACCTACCAACCCCCCCTCCCTACTGCATGTTCCTCTCTGCGGTCGCAGACCTTACTCCTGCGATCGCACAAGCCCACCTCCCTACCCTCTGCGATCGCAGGCCCCATCTATGCTATCGCATAGTGCTTCCTGGGGGCCAGGGTCATTTGTTCTCCGCGATCGCAGGCCTGATGTCGCGATCGCACTGAAGGTTTTCCTAGGCAGCCTTTAAATGCCCAATTACGGGCTTTCTTCCTCATTTTCCAATTTCCAAACTCCATTGAAGCACCTTAGATCTCGGGAAAAGATGTCCAAGGTCAAGTTCCTCAAGGTTAGTGTAATTTCCTCTCTAAATTCATGGATTAATTATGGAAATCCAACTAGTTTACATATTAAAATATCAAATCATGGGAAAATTGGGTAGAAAATTTGAGGGCTTTGATAATTAGTGAATTGTCCCTTTTTATCCATGAATTCCTAAATAAATTATGTAATTACGATCCTTAGGCTTCGGGTAATTCATTCCTTCGAGAATTTTCAAAATCCGAACACGTGGGCCCGGGGTTGTAATCTTAAAAACCTTCAAGAATGCTATACTTTAGAAATTCTTGTTAATTCTTTCTCTTGGTATCTAAATTGATTCAATTGCGCTATATTTGGCTAGTTGCGAGCCGTCAAGGGTAGTTCCGAAGTTTCGTGCGCATTCTTGATCCGGCCGTTGGTCCGAGGAGTTCTTCGTCGAGGTGAGTCTCCTTTCTAACCTTGTAAGTGGGAAATTGTCCCCACATGTGCTCTATGTGTTATATGTTTGTATTAGGGGGCTGCGTGCGTACCTTGTGACGAGAGTCCGCACGTAGCAACTACTATTGTTATGTCCGAGTAGTTTTAGGATCACAACAGGCCTTGTCTTCTACTTTGAAATGAATTATATGTTATAATTCTTGCTTCAATGTAGCATTTTTTCCTTGAATATTTCATTGATTAAGTATTTGGAAAGATTTGATATGTGAAGTGAACCTAGTATTTGGTATACGTATGCTGTCGCTTTGCAAGTTACATTCCGCAAGTGACGTGAAATTCCCTCCACTCTTAGGGGAGAGGGCCGTACGCCACAGCGAATATATATAGTGCACTCCTGGTTCAGGCTGGTCGATCCCCAGCAGTGCACAGGGACTTACTTGAGAATGCACTCTTGGTACAGGCCGGTCAATCCCCGACAGTGCATGGACGAAGTTACATTATGATATGATATGATTACACTGATGGACGCACTCTTGGTACGGGTCGGTCGACCCCCGACAGTTCGTAGTTGAGTTATTGGTAAGCATGCACTCTTGGTACGGGCCGGTCGATTCCTGGTAGTGCATAGATCTTTGGTATGATTACATTATCAGCATGCACTCTTGGTACGGGCCGGTCGATCCCCGGAAGTGCATAGCTATTCTTCCCCCTGATTCCAGCCAAATGTTTTACTCTTCGGTGCGCATGGCTGCTCGGTATTGTTCCCTGACTTATGATTTGACGATTGTTTGAGAAAGACTAAAAGGGAAGTTGTTATTGTTTGAGTAATTATTTGAGAACTCTTTTGATATCTTCTTATTATTTGTACCCTGCTACATGTCTACTGCTTTCCGTACATCCTGCTTTACTTTATTATTGCTGGACCTTAGTGAGTATCGAGTCGACCTCTCGTCACTACTTCTTCGAGGTTAGACGGGATACTCACTGGGTACATATTTATATATATGTACTCATGCTGCACTTCCTTTTTCTTTTCTGTACTTGGCTGTACAGGTCCGGAGGTTGGTACGTTTGGTTATCCGGTTGGCGATAGATATTGACGGAGTGATTATACTTCACGGTGAGCTTTCCTTCCTGGCAACTTCCTGGCAGTACCCTGGAGTTCCTTTGTTGATACTCTGTCTTTTAAATTCAGACCGAGGCTCTGTATATATATATTTTGTCATTGTATATTCTGTAGTTTCCCGTGACACCCGTGACACTAGTTCTTGGCACACACGTCGTGTATATTTTGGGTACTGGGCTGTGTATCTATATATATGTCTTACCTTGGCTAGGCATGGTCAGGTTTTTACTATCGCACCAGGCCATAGCATGTTTAGTTGTTAAAAGTTGTAAGTGTTGACTTGTTTAGATTATATGGGACGGCTAACACCTAGTGTACTTCATATCGGATTGCCTAACCCCTTGTTGGGTGCCACCACGACCTGAATTAGGATTTGGGTCGTGACAATGTGGTATCAGAGCTTTAGGTTCACGTAGTCTCACGAGTCACGGGCAAACCTAGTAGAGTCTTGCGGATCGGTACAGAGACGTCTGTACTTATCTTCAGGAGGCTATGGGGCGTTAACTCCTTTTGTTCATATCCTATCGTGCCATCGATGATGTACTCAAACCTGTTCTTCTATTCTCTCACAGATGGCGAGAACGCGTGCTTCACATGTTCCTAATCTAGAGGAGACTGCTACCCCCGCTGCTCAAAGCCGTGGTAGGGGTAGGGAAAGGGGGGGAGGGTGTCCTAGAGCTGTACCAGTCGCACCGATTGAGGATCCTTATGTTGAGGAGCAGGATGAGCTTCCCCTAGTGGCTCCACCATCAGCTGATTTTATGACAGTGTCGGGCTTCCAGGAGGTCATGGGCCGTATGCTGAGGTTCATGGATACTATGTCACCGGCGGGTATACTTTCATCAGATCCTGCTACTTCTCAGGTAGGAGGGGGAGTTTAGACCCCTACCGCTCAGGCTATGGGACCAGCAGGAGCAACACATCGTACTCCAGATATTCCAGTAGTGATTGGGGTTCAGCCTGGGATGGCAGCACCAGAGCCCAGGCCAGTCGCAGAGATGGACCAGCAGAAGTTGCTGGGTAGATAGACCCATCTTCGCCCTCCGGCCTTTGGGGGTGAGAGGGGAGAGGATGCACAAGATTTCATCGAGAGTTGTAGGGATAGACTGCACAACATTAGGATACTAGAGTCACATGGGGTAGATTTCACGACCTTC
The DNA here is from genome assembly GCA_005239495.1 of Nicotiana undulata. Lineage (NCBI taxonomy): Eukaryota > Viridiplantae > Streptophyta > Magnoliopsida > Solanales > Solanaceae > Nicotiana > Nicotiana undulata. The sequence continues at coordinate 7,324 of MDKH01032945.1, forward strand.
CAGCTTGAGGGCAGAGCTCGCCGCTGGTGGCAGTCTTATATACTCAGTAGGCCAGCAAGGTCTCCACCGGTTACTTGGGAATAGTTTATTCAGTTATTTTGGACAAATACATTCCACCATCTGAAAGGGAGGAGCTTCGAGGTCAGTTCGAAAGATTGGAGCATGGGCAGATGTCCATGACCAACTATGAGGCAAGATTTTCATAGCTATCCCGCCATGCCCTTATGATATTACCCACAGATACAGAGAGAGTTTGGCGGTTTGTAGCAGGATTACATCCAGGCATCAGGACCTCCATGGCCAGAGAGTTGGAGATGGGTACTCCATATCAGCTGGTAGTCGAGATAGCTCGACGTATCGAGGGTTACAGTGTGAGGGGCAGAGATCAGGGTCAGCCAGGTCAGCAGGGTCAGTACGACAAGAGGGCCAGGTTCACAGGTGATTTCAGGGGTACTCCAGCCAGGGGCAGGGGTCAGTTTGGAGGTGGCCAGTCTAGCAGGCCTTCTTATGCAGCACCTTCCTTACCTCCTAGGGTTGCTCCAGTCACGCCCCAGTTTAGTGCCATGCCAGAGCGCTCTTATCATCCACCAGCTATCCAGAGTGCACCCAGCAGTTATTCCAGCCATTCGAGATCTTCCGGCTCCTATTTTAGTGCCATGCCAGATGATTCTTACCGCCCTCCAACTATTCAGGGTTCTTCTTCCTGAGGACAGTAGACTATGTCACGTTGAGGTTGTTTCGAGTGTGGGGAGCTGGGCCACATGATTAGGCAGTTTCCCATATATCGGGGCAATGCCGTATAGCAGAGTCACCAGCCCACGGGTTCAACACCAGCAGTTCGACCACCTAGGGGTGGAGGTCAGGTTGGCAGGGGTTGTCCTAGAGGGGGAGGCCAGTAAGGAGGGGGTCATACAGCTTCAGCTCGTCCTGGGGAAGCTTAGTCATTGGGTGCTTCAGCCAGATTTTATGCTATTCCAGCCAGGGCAGATGCAGTGGCCTCAGACGCGGTGATTACAAGTATTATTTCAGTTTGTGGTAGAGAGTTTTCGTGCTATTTGATCCAGGGTCTACATATTCATATGTTTTAGTGTTATTTGCTCATTCTCTGGATGTTGCTTGTGAGTCTTTGGGTTCTCCCTTGTATGTGTCCACTCCTGTGGGAGATTCCGTGGAGGTAGACTGGGTTTACCGATCGTGTGTGATCACTTTCTGCGGGCTCGAGACTAGAGCTAATTTGTTGTTACTTGATATGGTGGATTTTGAGGTTATTTTGGGCATGGATTGGTTGTCTCCTCATCATGCGGTGTTAGATTGCCATGCCAAGACAGTTACATTAGCCATGCCTGAGTCACCGAGATTAGAGTAGAGGGGTTATTCAGTCAGTTCCTTCAACCGCGTTATTTCCTTCATGAAGGCTCGGCACATGGTCGAGAAGGGGTGTTTGTCTTACCTTGCTTATGTGCGGGACACCACCGGCGAGTCTCCTACCCTTGATTCAGTGCCAGTTGTTTGAGAGTTTTCTGAGGTGTTTCCTTCAGATCTTCCAGGCATGCCTCCAGATCGAGATATAGATTTCTGCATTGATTTGGCTCCAGATACTCAGCCTATTTATATTCCTCCCTATCGTATGGCTCCTAAGGAGCTAAATAAATTGAAGGAGCAGCTTGAGGAGTTGTTGGCCAAGGGGTTTATTAGGCCAAGTGTGTCATCGTGGGGTGCTCCAGTCTTATTTGTGAAGAAGAAGGATAGGTCTATGCGGATATGCATTGACTACCGTCAGTTCAATAAAGTGACCATCAAGAACAAGTATCCTCTGTCGCGCATTGATGATTTGTTTGATCAGCTACAGGGTGCTCGTGTGTTCTCTAAGATTGATCTGAGGTCAGGTTATCACCAGTTGAAGATTCGGGCTTCTGATGTCCCGAAGACTGCATTTCGCACCAGATATGGCCACTATGAGTTCTTAGTGATGTCCTTTGGCTTGACTAATGCCCCAGCAGCGTTTATGGACTTGATGAATAGGGTATTCAGGCTGTATATTGACTTCTTCGTTATTGTTTACATTGATGATATATTGATCTACTCATGGAGCCTGGGTGAGCACGAGCAGCATTTGAGGGTAGTGCTTCAAACCTTGCAAGAACAGAAGCTCTATGCTAAGTTCTCCAAGTGTGAGTTCTGGTTGGAGTTTGTGGCATTTCTGGGGCATGTGGTGTCCGGTGAGGGTATCAAGGTTGATCCGCAGAAGATTGAGGTAGTGTAGAGTTGGCCACATCCTACTTCAGCTTCAGAGATCATGAGTTTTTCTGGGTTTAGCAGGTTATTACCGTCGATTCATGGAGGGATTCTCTTCTATTACCGCTCCACCGACTATATTAACTCAGAAGAATGCTCCATTTCAGTGGTCCGACGATTGTGAGGCGAGCTTTCAGAAGCTCAAATCAGCATTGGCTTCAGCACTAGTGTTATCATTACCTTCTGAGTCTGGAGTATATACAGTGTATTGCGACGCTTCACGCGTCGGGTTGGGATGTGTGCTGATGCAGGATGGCAGAGTTATTGGTTATGCTTCGCGCCAGTTGAAGGTTCATGAAACGAATTACCCTGTGCACGATTTGGAGTTGGCGGCGATTGGTCATGCTCTGAAGATATGGCGGCAATATCTATATGGTGTATCTTGTGAGGTCTATACTGACCACCGCAACCTGAACTACCTGCTTAAGTAGAGGGACCTTAATTTGAGGCAGCAGAGGTGGCTTGAGTTATTGAAGGACTATGATCTCACTATTCTGTATCATTCAGGCAAGGGGAATGTAGTAGCGGATGCTTTGAGCAGGCGGGCAGCAAGTATGAGTAGTTTGGCCTACATCTCAGCTGAGGAAAGGACTTTAGCCTTGGACATTCATTCCTTGGCCAACCGTTTGGTGAGATTCGACCTTTCAGAGCCTCGTCGAGTTTTGGCTCATGTGGTTGCTCAGTCCTCACTATTGGGGGAGATTAAGGCTCGACAGTTTGATGATCCACGTCTACCAGAGCTTCGGGATATGGTGGTCCAGGGCAGGGCCAAGGAGATTACTTTAGGCGAGGATGGTGTTCTACGACTCCAAGGCCGATTGTGTGTTCCTAATATTGATGGCATGAGGGAGAGGATTCTAGCAAAGGCTCACAGTTCTCGGTATTCTATTCACCCAGGAGCTACGAAGATGTTCTGTGATTTGAAGGAGCACTACTGGTGGAGGCGGATGAAAAAGGACATTGTTCAGTATATGGCCAGGTGTCTTAATTGTCAGCAAGTTAAGTATGAGGCTTGTGTCAGCAGATGCCCATCCCTGTGGAAATGGGAGCGTATCACCATGGACTTCGTGGTTGGGTTGCCTCGGACTTTGCGGAAGGTTGACACGGTTTGGGTCATTGTGGACACACTGACCAAATCGGCGCATTTCATTCATGTGGCTACTACTTACACTACAAAGAAGCTGGCTCAGATTTATCTTTGTGAGATAGTCCGGTTGCATGGTGTGCCGGTGTCTATCATTTCAGATCGAGGTCCTCAGTTCACTTCGCACTTCTGTAGAGCTTTGCACAGCTATTTGGGTACTCAGATAGACCTCAGTTCAGCATTTCACCCTCAAACTGATGGCCAATCAGAGCGTACATTTCAGATTTTGGAGGATATGCTCAGGGCTTGTGTGATGGATTTCGGGGGTCAGTGGGACCGATTGTTTCCTTTAGCGGAGTTTGCATACTATAATAGTTATCAGTCCAGCATCGAGATGGCTCCATTTGAGGCTTTATACGGTCGGCGATGTCGTTCATTGATTGGGTGGTTTGAGCCTGGCGAGGCCAAGCTATATGGTACAGATCTGGTGAGAGATGCCTTGGAAAATGTGAAGATTATTCAGGAAAGGCTCCGTACAGCCCAGTCCAGGCAGAAGAGCTACGCAGATCGACAGACACAGTGATGTAGCATTCATGGAGGGAGATAAGGTTATGTTGAAGGTTTCGCCGATGAAGGGCATTATGAGATTTGGGAAGAAAGGCAAGCTGAGCCCCAGATTTATAGGTCCTTTCGAGGTGCTGAAGCGGGTTGGAGAGGTTGCTTATGAGCTTGCTTTGCCTCCAGCCTTATCAGGAGTTCACCCAGTTTTTCATGTTTCCATGCTTCAGAGGTATCACGCCGACTTCTCACACGTGGTTGATTACAACACTATTCAGTTAGATGAGAAGTTGGGCTACGAGGAGGAGCCAATGGCCATAATTGATAGGCAGGACCGCCAGTTGAGGTCCAAGACAGTTTATGCAGTTAAGGTTCAGTGGAGGGGCCAACCAGTTGAGGAGGCAACTTGGGAGTCCGAGCAGGACATGCGGAGCAGATATCAACAGCTATTCAGCACTCCAGGTACGATTCTAGTCCCGTTCGAGGACGAACGTTTGTTTAAGAGGGGGAGAATGTAACGACCCAGCCAATCATTTTGCGTATTAAGATCCCGTTTCATTAAATGAAACCTTCCATAGCGTCTATTCGTGCTTTATGACTCGCGGGAGCGGGTGATTCGGGATTTGGGAATGAATTGGATGGTTTAGAAACACTTGGTTCCTTAAGGTTGGCCTATTTGGCCAAGTTTGACTTCGGTCATCATTTTTGAGCAAACGATCTCGGAATCGAGTTCTGATAGCTCCAGTAGCTCCGTATGATGATTTTGGACTTGGGCGTATGTTCGGCTCGGGTTTCTGATGACTCGGGATCGTTTCGGTGCTTGAAATGGAAATCAAGATTTCCTTAAGTTTAGAATTTGGCCTGGAATGGGAATTTATGCTATCGGGGTCCAAATGGAATTCCGGGAATGGCAACAGTTCCGTATAGTCATTTATGACTTGTCTGAAAAATTTTGGGTCATTCCGAGTAGTATAGACCCGTTCGGCGTAATGTAATGAATTCTAGAATTTCAAAGTTCTTAAGTTTGATTAATTTGGTTTTGGGGTTGAATATTTGAGTTCCGTTGTTTTTTTTCATGTTTTGGAAGGTCGAGCGAGTCCGTATCACGAATACAGACTTGCCGGTGCTTTTGGACGGGGTCTCGAGGGGGCTCGGGGGTGTTTTAGACCCCCAGGAGCTAAGTTAGAAAAACTAGAAATTTTTCTGTCTGGTTTCCTTATCTGCGATCGCAGAAGCAGGGATGCGATCGCAGAGAAGTAATTATGCTGTGCCATCCAATGTTCTCTGTGATCGCAGACATCACTCCGCGATCGCATAAGGTCCCCTTCCTAACTCTCTGCGAACGCAGACTCACCCCTGCAATCGCACAAGTCACCTACCTACCCCCCTACTGCTTGTTCCTCTCTGAGGTCGCAGAACTCACTCTTGCGATCGCATAATACCACCTCCCTACCCTCTACGATCGCAAGACCCATCTATGCAATCGCATAGTGCTTCCTGGGGGCCAGGGTCATTTGTTCTCCGCGATCGCAGGCCTGATGCCGCGATCGCACTGAAGGTTTTCCTAGGCAGCCTTTAAATGCCCAATTACGGGCTTTCTTCCTCATTTTCCAATTTCCAAACTCCATTGAAGCACCTTATAGCTAGGGAAAAGCTGTCCAAGGTCAAAATCCTCAGGGTTAGTGTAACTTCCTCTCTAAATTCATGGATTAATTATGGAAATCCAACTAGTTTACCTATTAAAATATCAAATCATGGGAAAATTGGGTAGAAAGTTCTAGGGCTTTGATAATTAGTGAATTATCCCTTTTTATCCATGAATTCCTAAATAAATTATGTAATTATGATCCTTAGGCTTCGGGTAATTCATTCCTTCGAGAATTTTCAAAATCCGAACACGTGGGCCCAGGGTCAAAATCTCAAAAATCTTCAGAATGCTATACTTTGGAAATTCTTTGTTAATTCTTTCTCTTGATATCTAAATTGATTCAATTGCGCTATATTTGGCTAGTTGCGAGCCGTCGAGGGTAGTTCCGGAGATTCGTGCGGATTCTTGATCCGGCCGTTGGTCCGAGGAGTGCTTCGTCGAGGTGAGTCTCTTTCTAACCTTGTAAGAGGGAAATTGTCCCCACATGTGCTCTATGTGTTATATGTTTGTATTTGGGGGCTGCGTGCGTACCTTGTGACGAGATTCCGCACGTAGAAACTACTATTGTTATGTCCGGGTAGTTTTAGGATCACAGCAGGCCTTGTCTTCTACTTTGAAATGATTTATATGTTATAATTCTTGCTTGGATGTAGCATTGTTTCCTTGAATATTTCATTGATTAAGTATTTGGAAATATTTGATATGAGAAGTGAACCTAGTATTTGGTATACGTATGTTGTCGCTTTGCAAGTTACATTCTACAAGTGACGTGAAATTCCCTCCACTCTTAGGGGAGCGGGCCGTACGCCACAGCGAATATATATAGTGCACTCCTGGTTCGGGCCGGTCGATCCTCGGCAGTGCATAGGGACTTACTTGAGAATGCACTCTTGGTACGGGCCGGTCGATCCCCGGCAGTGCATGGACGAAGTTACATTATTAATTGATATGATGACACTAATGGACGCACTCTTGGTACGGGCCGGTCGATCCCCGGCAGTGCGTAGTTGAGTTAATGGTAAGCATGCCCTCTTGGTACGGGCCGGTCGATCCGCGGCAGTGCATAGCCTTTTGGTATGATTACATTATCAACATGCACTCTTTGTACGGGTCGGTCGATCCCCGGCAGTGCATAGCTATTCTTCCCCATGATTCCAGCCAAATGTTTTACTCTTCGGTGCGCATGGTTGCTCGGTATTGTTTCCTGACTTATGATTTGACGATTGTTTGAGAAAGACTAAAAGGGAAGTTGTTATTGTTTGAGTAATTATTTGAGAACTCTTGTTATATCTTCTTATTATTTGTACCCTGCTACATGTCTACTGCTTTCCTTACATCCTGCTTTACTTTATTACTGCTGAACCTTAGTGAGTATTGAGTCGACCTCTCGTCACTACTTCTTCAAGGTTAGACGGGATACTCACTGGGTACATATTTATATATATGTACTCATGTTGCACTTCCTTATTCTTTTTTGTTCTTGACTGTACAGGTCCGGAGGTTGGTACGTCTGGTTATCCGGTTGGCGATAGATATTGACGGAGTGATTATACTTCACGGTGAGCTGTCCTTCCTGGCGACTTCTTGGCAGCACCCTGGAGTTCCTTTGTTGATACTCTGTCTTTTACGTTCAGACCGACGCTATGTATATATATATTTTGTCGTTGTATATTCTGTAGTTGCCCGTGACACCCGTGACACTAGTTCCTGGCACACACGTCGTGTATATTTTGGGTACTGGGCTGTGTATCTATATATATTTCTTACCTTGGCTAGGCATGGTCAGGTTTTTACTATCGCACCAGGCCATAGCATATTTAGTTGTTAAAAGTGAGAAGTGTTGACTTGTTTAGATTATATGGGACGGGTAGCACCTAGTGTACTTCATATCGGATTGCCTAACCCGTTGTTGGCCGCCATCACAACCTGAATGAGGATTTGGGTCGTGACACTCAGTATCCTCAAAAATTCATTATTGGTGATCCGAACGAAGGGATGAAAACAAGAGGAGCTCTCAAAAAGAATGCCAACATAGCTCTGATATCTCAAATTGAGCCAAAGAAAATTGAAGAGGCCCTAAAAGACTCAAGTTGGGTGCAAGCTATGCAGGAAGAACTTGATCAATTTGATAAAAATCAAATATGGAAACTTACACCCAAACCTGCAAATGCTCAAGTTATTGGAACAAAATGGGTTTTCAAGAAACAAGTTGAATGAGGAAGGAGAGGTTATCAGAAACAAAGCTAGACAAGTCGCTCAAGGATACTCACAGCAGGAAGGAGTCGACTACGACGAAACCTTTGCTCCTGTATCTCGATTGGAATCTATAAGAATTCTTCTGCCATATGCTTCGTTCAAAAGATTCAGACTAATCCAAATGGATGTTAATAGTGCGTTTCTAAATGGGTTCATTAAAGAAGAAGTGTATGTGAAGCAACCCCCGACTTTCAGGACTCAAAATTTCCATATCATGTGTATACGTTGACCAAAGCACTATATGGCCTAAAACAAGCTCCGAGAGCATGGTAAGAACGTCTCTGCTCATTTCTCATTGACAATGGATTGACAAGAGGTAAAGTAGATACTACCATGTTCATAAAAAGATCATCTGAAGGTAATCTCATTATTCAAGTTTATGTTGACGATATTATTTTTGGTAGTATTAATCCTCTTATGTGCAAGGAATTTTCTGATCTTATGCAAAGTGAATTCGAAATGAGTATGATGGGAGAACTAACGTTCTTTCTTGGGGTACAAATTCAATAATCTGAAGAAGGGACCTTCATATGTCAAGCCAAGTACACCAAGGAACTAATTAAAAAGTTTGGTATGGAAAATGCAAAAGCTATTAGCACTCCTATGAGTCATTGAACTAATCTCGATAAAGATGAACATGGAACATCTGTTGATGAGACTAAATATCGAGGAATGATTGGCTCTCTTCTTTATCTAACTGCCAGTCTACAAAATATCATATTTGGTGTATGTAAATGTGGCAGGTTCCAGTCAGCTCCAAATGAGTCTCATATGATAGCTGTCAAGAGAATCATTCGATATCTCATTGGAACTGCCTCTTATGGATTATGGTATCCTCAGTCTAACACCTTCAAATTAGAAGGTTTTTCATATGCTGATCTTGCAGGTGAGAAGGAAGATAGGAAAAGTACAAGTGGGACATGTCAATTGCTTGGCAAAGCTTTAGTATCGTGGAACAGTAAGAAACAAGGATTAATCGCACTATCCACAACTGAAGCTAAATATATATATATATATATATATATATATATATATATATATATATATATATATATATAT
>ML263742.1:1099-72728 GCA_005239495.1 Nicotiana undulata
CGTGCGCTGACTCGATAAAATCTCCACGATCGCGAATCATCCATGCGACTCGTGGGCAAATATCTCTCCCTGCTCGCGAATCATCCATGCGACTCAGGGGCAACTAACATATATATATAATCTCCCGATCACGAATCATGCCTGTGACTCCGGGTCAATGATGCAAAGTAAAACTCTCCCCAATCGCGAATCATGCCTGCGACTCAGGGGCCGAAGAATATATATGTCCTCCCCGATCATGAATCATACCTGTGACTCGGGGGCCATGAATGCATGAATGCGTATATATGACTGCATGAATGCATATATATATGTGTATATTTAGATACCGTGGTACCGACTCGCCCACATTCAACGGAATCGGATACTCACATCTCACTTGATATCCAAAGTTAGGATTTTTATCATATTATCCACTTTGCTCATAATATCACTATGATGGAACACTTCAAGTATATGAATGAATTTCAACCACCTTCGTTTAGCTCAACAACTCATTATTAAGACTCATCACATTATTTAAGTATAGAAAGGAATTTCAACCACCTTCGTTTAGCTCAACAGCTCATTATTAAAACTTATCACATTATTCAAGAATAGGAAGGAATTTCAGCCACCTTCGTTTAGCTCAACAACTCATTATCTCATTTATTCTTTGCTCTTTATCAATTATATCAGGAGTAACACAATTACTCAATTGATGGAGTTCATAATTCTTATCTGAATATTATGTACATTTAATTCGCAGCTATCATAGCTCAATTTCATCATATATCAGTAATAACTCGTACAAAACATCAGATAATATCAAACAACAGTTAGAACATGCTCGTGGGTCCTACGGCTACCCAACATACAGTATAGATGCCACGTACAGACTCTCATCACGTGGTGCGTACGTAGTCCCCTCAACAAGTACAATTAGCAACAAAGAGCCTAGGGGACATTTTCCCCTTACAAAGTTTGGAAAGGAGACTCACCTGGACAAGTACTCCTCCGGCCAACGGACCAATCAACACGACGCACGAATCCTCCGAATCACCCTCGATGGCTCGCAACTAGCCAAAAACACATAATTATATCAATTTAGGAAGATTCGAGGAGGATTTATCAAATATTTCCTTAAAAACGTATTCTTGACGTACTTTGGAAATTCAACTCCGAGCCTCGACGTCCGGAAAATTATAATTCTAGAACAAACGTGCTATGCGTTGCCTAAAATTAACTCAATTAATCATCCTTCAATGGCCCAAAAATCAGAATTCACATTTTCATCTAACCCCTATTTCTTCCCCCAACAATTTCTTATGAATTCTATGGATTTGGAAGAGGAAATTCCCAAGGAATTGAAGAAATTAACATGCGTAGGGTTAGGGATTCACTTACCTGAGTTTCTAGGCCGAAATATCTGTTCTGGATCTCTTGGGGTCGTCAACAATGGGGAAAATATGATTTTTGGGAAAAAATTCACGACTTGGGACTTTTAATGGGACTGCCCAGCAGTTTCCGCACCTGCAACCTTTGGATCGCAGGTGCAGACTCGCACCTGCGAAAACAAGGCCGCTCTTGCGAAAAAGGCCTGGGCACTGGGGGAAATTCCCGCACCTGCGGACTTTGGATCGTAGGTGCGGACTCGTCCGCAGGTGCGGACTCGCACCTGCGGAGAAATTGCCCGCACTTGCGATGGCCTGGGCCCCTGGGGAAAGTCGCGCCTGCGAGCTTTTGTCCGCGCCTGCGGGAAGGGGATCGCCCCTGCGGCTGGAGCCGCACCTGCGAAGGCATTTCCGCTGGTGTGAACCTCGCGCCTACGGCTCATGGACCGCAGGTGCGGTCACACCAGTACATTCCCACCAGCTATGAGTTTTGCTGGGTTTTATTTTACCCCGATCGGGGTCCGGGAGACCTCTGCGCCCACCCGAGCCCTCGACAAATAATACCAACAAGTCCCAAATCACATGACGGACTTGCTCGAGCTCCCAGAACTCTAAAAACATCATTCAAACCAAGAATCACTCTCCAAAACCCCTTAGATCAAACTTAGGATTTCAAGAAAAATCAAATGGGTCATCAATACGCCGAACGGTCAACACTGCTCGGAATAACCCCAAATTTTGCGGACAAGTCATAAATGACTATACGGAACTATTGCCAGTTCCGGAATTCCATTCGGACCATGATATCACGAGGTCCAATTCCAGGCTAAATTCCAAATCTTATGAAATATCCTGAATTCCGATTCAGGTGCCGAAACACTCCTGGGTCATCATAAACCCGAGGCGAACACACTCCCAAGTTCGAAATCATCATCCGGAGCTGCTGGAGCTGTCAGAACTCGATTCCGAGGTCGTTTGCTCAAAACGCTGCTCGGAACCAAAATTAGCCAAATAGGCTAGCCTTCAGGAACCAAGTGTTCCTGAACTGGCCAAATCACTTCCGAATCTCGAACTACCTGCCCACACAAGTCATAAGGCACGAGTAGCCGCTATGGAAAGAGTCATTCACGGGAACGGAGTCCCAATATACAAAATGACCGGCTGGGTCGTTACAATTACACTATATTTTACACCAAAAAAGAATATTTCTTTTCATATTCTTCTCTCTTCTATATTATATTATTATCTTCTATTTAAATTTTATTTTTTAATTCCTTCAAACAAATTCTTTCTTTTTTCTTTTTTTCATGTTCATCACATATAATTCACATTCACGCCTTGTTGAAGCATATACAGAAAGCATTGCCTTGCGCGTGCCTTTTAAAACATTGCCTATTATTGTCGCCCAAATGGTCCATCTTTTATTGGATATCCCTAAAAAAAATAAAAAAAAAAATAGTAATAAATAAAAAAAAAGGAAAAATTGTGGTCCAAATAAAAGGTCAATTAGAGCATGAACTCTTGCATACAAAATCCAGTTCCAAGTGAAAGGTCTCCACTTCTGCAGCAACCGATTCTCAACTCCAATTCCACAGAGGTAAATCTCCTTTTCTTCTTACACCCAATTCCCTCTTCTTTTCTCTATATTCTCTCTTTATGTTCACTTTATCTGTGGCTTCTGCATTAATAGGCACCAATATGCTAATCAGCATTAGCGATTGCGATCTCTTATTCTAACACTTCAATTTTCTGCTGATTTCTGCTTCAGTGTATTAGATCTGGATCTGGTTGTTGTTTGACTTGTTTTGACCATTGTTCATCTGAATTTTACTCCCTTTTTTGTTTTGGTCAACTTTATTGTTAATTCTACTCTGCCTGTTTGACTGAGAATTACGTGACAAATCTTTAATTTTACTCTCGATGGATGGCGCGTGAGAGTGTGCTTCGTGGTTATACGTTTCTGATCCAGATTTTAATTTTTGTTCTTTTATGTTTGGTGGTCTATTTTTGTAAAATGCTAAATTTCTCTAATCATGATTTGACGATTGAATTAAATTGTATTAGTAATTTTTCTACTTGCCTAGCTTTTACACTTTACAATTTGGTGTCTCTGATGGCAGGGATCCAGCTTTTGTTTCTTTAATACGTAGGTATAGTGTTTAATTGAAAAATAACTTTTCGACAAAGTTTTGATTTGACTAGAAAAAAAGAAAAACAAAACCAACAACTTAGGTGACTCTTGGAATTATGTTATCAATCAGGTGACGGGTTACAAGCCCGATGAGGATTTAGTAGAAAGCATACAAGCCCCATGGAGACATGGCACAACATAGATGCAGGATTTGAGTGTTTGTTTTGGGTTTGGCTTACTGAGATTGGCTAGAGTGGCTTTGACCAAAAGTAGATGAAGAGTAGGGATGTAAAGAAAGGGGAAACAGTGGGCAATTATCTTGCTTTTAAGATTAGAAAATAGTTCTTTGAGTGGAAAAGATTTTGTTTTGAGAAGAGATGTCAATAGCTTTCCCTGCTTATTTACTATTTAGCCCATAATCTTTTTACTTCATTAGTTCCAAGTTAACAGCAAGACATGTTTTTTCTAGATTTGTTAGGTTTTGAACTAGTTAATATTTGACAGCGAAAAAGAAATTAACGTCTTCTCCTGTACAAATAAGCATGCTAAAACACATATATAATACTACTCTTGGAATCTGATAATGCTGGAAATTATCTGCTTTTGATTTTTCTTTTCGACTCACAATGTTATTAAGCTTAAGATGTTATTACTATAAATCATAAAATTAACTGAATACCCATTGCTTATAAATTTTGTCTTAACAGAGTCGATCATAATGCTCCAATTAAGACTTTATGGCTTTTCTTTCTTGCTATAAATTCATGCATGGTAATTCATGGTTTTTATCTATATTTCTTACATTTGATTCTTTATTGCAGTTGTCTTAGTGTTATACACGAGTATGGCATCTAGCAGTGGCCAGAATGGAATTCAACTCCTTTTAGCTGCCGAACAGGAAGCCCAACACATTGTCAATACTGCTAGGACGGGTAATTGCTGTTACCTCCTTTAGAAATCCAGTTTTCTTACCTTTTAACCTGGATCTCTGTCGGTTAACTACTCTTCACATTGCAATTAGGAGAATTAAATAATGGCCAACATGCAAGAGCTATTTGCAAGTCTTGTCTCCGTTGCAGCAAATCCTCGTCACTATGTTACTTCGCAGGCACTTTTATTTGTCCTGTAGTGGTCTGCATGCTTATTGCCTTGGGATGCTTTCATAGTTTTTGAACATAAAAGTTAGCATATGCTAGTTGTGTTCACAGTAGTGGGTAATTGTTGAGTTGTAGTGTGGTTATTTTCTTGTTGTCATCAGTTCAAGAATAAGGATGAACTCCTCTAGTGCTCATTCATGTTGTGATGCGCACTGAGTGAGTATAAGATCCAATATTTTGCATGTATTGAAATATTTCCATATGCCAATGGATACTTTACGGTAACATATCTAAGCAATGCCCTCTTTCTCAAACTAGACATTTTAGTTCTAACTGCTGATTAGCCACAACCATTCAGTATGCATTCGTTACGAGCGTAAGAGGATTTCTTCATCATTAAAACATTTATGGGGGTGGGAGAACTTGCAAAAGCAATTTTCTTTATGCTGGATTCCTACCAGAAGGACAGGCATCACAATATGGGGGGGGGGGGGGGGGGGTTTAAGTTATTGAACAATAGGTTTAGTTATGGATGTCATGCTCCAGTGGTCAAAATCGTTGCATCCAAAAGCTTCTATTTGATATCTTTTTCTTTAGTGATCAAACAAAAATAAAACCTCATGTTTTGATATCTTTTATTCCTCTTTTCTGATTTGTATAGGCTGTGTTACTAGTCTTTTTAACCTTACCATTTGGAGGCTGGAGCGTTGTGGATGCTTGGGATCAGGTTTATAGAAGTGCTAACTTGAGTTTCATGTGCAGCTAAACAGGCTAGATTGAAGCAGGCCAAGGAAGAAGCTGAGAAGGAGATAGCTGAATTTCGTGCTTACATGGAGGCTGAGTTTCAGAGAAAGCTTGAACAGGTAACTAAGAAACAAATATTTCTGGAAGAAGATCCCACTGGCATAGCAATGATTTCAACTAGTATGTTCGTGGAAAATCATGACTTCGACCAGATCTTGTCCTCCTTTTAAATGCTTTTCATTTTACTTGCTGCATTTTTACACTTGGGGTGTGTTTGGTGTGAACAAAGTTGGCCTAAGTGTTTTGGAAAATATTGTCCTAGTGAACTCATTTTCCTCCAATTGTGGGGTACATGACTTTCCTACAAAGGGGAGGGAAAATAATTTCCAAAACTTTGTTTCAACCTTCCCCAGCCCTACTGCCACCCTACAATCCACGCCCTCGCCACCCCGGGTTCCCAAACCCCGACCTACCATTTTGCACCCTGACCTCACCCCACCCTGACACCCTCGCCTACCTCTAACCCTACGCCCCAACCCACCTCCTCCTCCCTAGCAAACCCCCTACCACCAACCCACCATGACACCCTCGCCTACCCTCCAACCCTACACCCCGACCCACATCCCCCTCCCTAGCAAAAACCCCCTACCACCAACCCACCCTCGGCCCTTCCTTCCCTCGCCTTGTCCCACCAACTCCTGTCACCTATAGCCCGCCCGACCCGGACTTTGCAACTCGAAACACCAGTTCGGGGCTTGGTTGTTGTCGAGGTCAAGGGCCGGCTATTGGGGTTGTGGTTGAGGTCAAGTCTAGGGTTGGGGTTCAGTGTCGGGGTTCGAAGTCGAGATTTGGGTTGGAGTCGGATTCATGTTCGGGGTTTCGGTGTCAGGATCGGAGTTCGGGGTTCGGGTCCAGGTCCGGGTGTTTGCTTAAATTATATTAAAATTCTCTTGGGACAATAATTTCTCCTTACTAACTAAACACCAGAAAATAAGTAAGAAAATCACTTGTTTTCTAGGAAAATATTTTCTGTGGTAAAAATATCACACCCTTGATCATAGCCAAAAGGCCGAGAAAGGTATTACAATGCTGCATTTTTAAGCAACCCCATCTGTATGTTTTCATGTCCTCTTGGATCTTTAAATATGGTTACTTTTCTGCTCTAGCATGTTTCGAAGTGGTGATGACAAAGTAATTCCAAATTTAAGCCTCAATAGCTGATAGTAACAATAGGCTCGCTCATTCAGAATTGCATCTATTTTTCAACTTCTCTTTCCTTTTCCTTTTCCTTTTTACTGGGGTGTTGTTGTGGGGGTGGAAGAGAAAGGCTTGTTTTGGGCAATGAGTATGACTTCTTTGCTTTAGCATTGACCAAGAATGGTTCCTGATTTCTGCTGTTTACAGACTAGTGGTGACTCAGGCGCTAATGTCAAACGTCTTGAGCAAGAAACAGATGCAAAGATCGAGCACCTGAAAACTGAAGCAGAAAGAGTCTCCCCTGATGTTGTCCAGATGCTCCTGAGGCACGTAACCACAGTGAAGAACTAAGATCTTCTGTGGGTGTAGTGGGTCAAGCTTAACGTTCATTTTGCAGATTTATGCTTCCCCCTTGTTATGGATGTTCTCCATTTTGTATTTTATGTTTATTATCATTATTTATTGTCTTGTCTGTTGAATAAAACAACTCAGTCGAGCTCGTTTCAACCCGTGTGTTGTAAACTTAGATGAGAAACCAAGGTCAGATGACTAGGCATGGCAGCTTATTTATCTAGAACTGAGGAGTCTTTGATTCTCAAATATAGTTGAATGCAATGAACTTGTCGCTGCATGTTTATGTTGTACTAAGTGATTCAGCTGTAAAGAGGAGTGAGAATGTATTTAAATGAATTATTGCTTGGTTTTTATGGAAATGGTGTTGATAAACTTGCAGTCTCAAGATGCTTTTTCTTTTCTGTGATCTTGAGGAGATTTTCTGTTCCGTAGTCACGATATTTACAATGTCTACTATCAGTCTTATTTACTTCAAGAATGCAAAATGGAGAGGTCTTGAAGAATTTGCACTACAATTATGCCACAAGAAATTAGTCCTATGGATAGAAGAACAGGTGTTGCACTTGATATTATCTTTTCACTGTCCTTGCCTTCTCTAGTGTGCATAGCCCATGCCATTGCTGGTGGTAGGAGGCCATATAGCATTGTCATGCAGTAACCGCCCTGCAAACATTGCATTATAACGAATCATTGGTATCAGAAAGGCTTTCTAGTTTTAATTAGCTATTGAATGAAACGTGAATTTTTTAACTCACTGCTATACCTGTAGCAGCGGAAAATGCATCTGGAATTGTTGTCGACACAAGAAGAGGGGGAGCAATGGCAATTGCTGTTGCTGTGAAGCCTAAATTGTTTCTTCTCCACCATTAGCTTAATCGGAGCTGAGAATTTGATCTCTGGTAGGAATTAAGATTCAATTATTTAGATACTCGTTTTTTTGAGAATCAGATGTTAAACACTAAAAACCAAATGTTACCTGTAAATCTAATCTTGTGGATGCATCTGGTTGCAAGTCAAGTTTATTGATTTGCTCTTTGAGAAACTCGGAGAAACTTAGAAGTGTACCAGTTAGAGATGTTCCCACAGCTAGTAGTGAGAATGCTTGTACCATATATGACAATCCACTCCATTTCAGCCTGAAAATGTATTGTTTAAGAAAAGAGTTGAAAGTGTAAAGGAAGTCAACCAAATGTCAGCCATATCACTTGAGATTTAGTAGTGCAATTGATAAAAAGTGAAAAAATGACCTGAGAAGCAATTCAACAGGGTCAGCAACTTGATCAAGTTGGGATGAAAGGCCGAAGGCAATTGCATCCCAAACAAGCAATGCCAGGAGTGGAACCAGACCACCAATCAATACTGAAGCCCTTATTCGTTTGAGATCACCTTCCAAGTAAGCACAAAGAACTGCAACCAAATCAAGAACACGTGAATCACAATTTGGCAAGAAGAAAACAAAGGATTTAATAAACCTCAAAAAAAAAAAAATGTTTTCACCTGGAGCTAGATCATGGTAGACTAAAGAGAATATCAACACGGGTATCATTGGTGCAACTTTTCCCCAGTCACTGCTTCCTGCATCTCCTGACCACCCTCCATATACACTGGCTAGAACCTCGATTACTACGAGCAGTCCTGTTTGCATTTTATTCCAATTATCACATTTTTCTGAACTTTTTGGATATAACCCTTTTGTGTTGAGTGATCAGTGATCAAACTAGAAAAGCTAGCTCATTTCTTATATAGTAGTACCTATCATAAGTGCGGTTAGCCATTGGTTGACTTGATCAGTGGCTTTAGTCCCACCTACAGATATGAGAATTGTGAAGAGGGAAGTGAAGAAAAGGCCCAAAACTGATTCTGGGAGATTGATCAAATGGCAGAGGATTTCGCCCGACTTGGAAATGTAAGCTATCATTGAAGTGTAACCTAAGAAGACATAGGTTATTGTAGCAAAGAGTCCACCCCATTCTCCTAGTGTTTCTTGTGCCATTGTTCTAATGGAGATGATCTCTAGCTCATTGCCTTCAAATTTCACTTTGTTCTTTTTGAGCAACCCCACATTAATTTCAACTAGTAGAAGTGCTTCCACTAATAGAAATGCCCAACACATTGTCATAGCTATTGAACTTGGGATTATTCCCTGCAAAACACAACATAAACAATGCTGTAATCTTATGCTATTAGAAGGGTGATCTTTATTTTGCTGATCAGAACCACCATTTTAACTCTGCTCATTTAAGCTACTATACTAGCTAATAAGTTTGTGCTTATTTCTTTTTACTAGAATAACAATCGTAGATATTCAATTTCCAACCACGAATATAAATCTAAATATAGAGGTTTCATTTGTGTAAAAGCCTTAGTGATCAGAGTTACTCGCAACATCTGCCGGTGGGAGGTGGGAGGTGGCAACTACGTAGTCGAGGTGCGCTCAACTGGCCTAGACAACATCACTATTGAAGAAAATCACAAATGACGAGGAAGATTCTTCTACTAATCATATGGTGAGTGTTAAAACACTCATTAGTAAAAGAGTAAATACCACTGTTGAGAAATCTTGCCATTGTTTACCTAAGAACGTTATCTTAAATACACATCAATATGCACCATTATCATATGACTAATTATTGAATGTTGATGGTCTAATGATAAAAGGTTGAAATTACAAAGAGAAACATAATTACCGCAGGGGAAGTTTTCTGGGGAAGAGAAAGAATCCCAGAACCAATACTTGTCCCAATGATTAGAGCAACAGCACCTGCAATTGTGTCTTTCTTCTTATCATTTTTCTGAGTGATCTGTTCCTGTTCCTCTGATTTTGCATTTGCAAAGTATTCTTTTCCCCTTGTTGCTGAAATTTTCAAAGATTTTTGTACCCATTCTTGTCTATGTTGGTGTTGAAAAGAACTGCAATAGGAACTGCTGATCACAAATAGAATTTACAATTGAAAGATTAAAGTTGAAGTGACAAATAGCTAGAATGATTAGAGTGACACCATACATACATTCTGGATTTCAAAAAAATTGTTGTGTTCTTTTCTTGATGCCATAATGATAATTTTGCCAATAGAGAATGTGAACTTGATTCATGAATTCTTGTGCAGATCTTTTCATTACTGAAGGAATAGGAAGCTGAAGTTAGGTAATGAATATTCATGCCAATTAGTAGAGCTGGATTCCCAACTATCTTGCAACTTGCAATTACTGCATCTTAGAATCTATTGTGGCACATCTGGATGATGAGAGGTTGAAATTAACTTTGGGACCACTATAAAAATATCATTATAACATAAGTTTCAAAATATCAGTATTTAAATATCTCTTTCTTCTCAAATTAGTTTATTTTGAAAAAGATATAAATTTTTAAAGTGCTTTTCAAAAAGGTACTTTTAGTAGGAAATTGTTTGTATTTGACCAGTAATTAATGTTTGGTCAATTTTTTAAAAAATGCTAGTATATTTTCTCAAATATGCTTTTCTCTAAAGTGCTTCCAAGAAGAAACAATTTCTTTTTGTTTATCAACAAAAACACATTTTTTCCTTCTAAAAACTTAGCCAACAACCTTAATTTCAATAAAAAAAACGCTTTTGGCCAAATAAATATCTCACTCTTAAACTAATTGAAGTCAAGTTGTATAAATCCTTTTCTTACATTTCAAATATTCAAAGGATCATTTAGAAATATTTTAAGGCAACCTAACACAACACTATTTGGGGCAAAGTAATGTGTAACTTCCTTTAAGCAGAGTTGCTCAAGATTTATAGTTCTTACAAAGAACATCGACAATTTTATAGTTTGTTGTTTTAGTATGCTTTGTCACGATCCCAAATACTAAACCGGTTGTGATGGCGCCTATCGTGGAACTAAGCTAGCTAACAATCACATAATTACATTTTTCTTTTCAAAAATTTTCAAATCATTATCACCATTTCATAAACGTATATAAATCTCTAAATTTTTAAGCAAAACAAACAAGCTAAACAGTCTACAACCATCCCCAAGATCTGGAGCCAACATGACATGAGCATCTAAGAATGATATCAAGAATACTACTGTCACGATACATAAATCTCGGAACGAAGAACTAAGTACAAAACAAGAAAGGGAAAACAGAGATGATGTGGACGCTGACAGCTACCTCGACGTCCCGACCCTGGTTCCGCGCGTAATAAGCTGGCTAACGCTCGGTACTAACACCTGAATCTGCACACAGAGGTGCAGGGAGTAATGGTGAGTACGCCAACTCAGTAGTAATGAAAATAAATCAGGTCTGAGCAGTAAGAAACACACAGGATCAAATCATCAATTCACAATAAACAGTCTTTCTTTCCAACAGTATATACATTATATCAGTACGCTTTAAAAGCCAATTTCAGTAAAAATCTTTTGAAAAGTGTAATTTCCAATGATATTCGAAAAATGCCCAAGAAGATTTAGTTTGAAAATGAAATGAATCATAAATAGTTACTCAGGAAAAAACAAATATCATAAACCGTCCCTCGGGAAAATCATCACTCAGAATCAGCCGCTCATCATACCTCACAGTCACTCAGTATCAGCCCCTCGGGCAACCTCACTTTCACTCATGCCTCCCAATCGCTCATCACTCGGCACTCGCACTCAGTAGGTACATGCGGTCACTAGACTCCGGAGGGGCTCCTACAGCCCAAGCGCTATATTGCTGCGGCGTATAGCCCGATCCAATATACATATGTTGCGGCGTGCAACCCGATCCATATAATATCTGCTGCGGCGTGCAGCCCGATCCAATATACATATGCTGCGGTGCGCAGCCCGATCCTATATACATATGTTTCGGCGTGCAGCCTGATCCATATATATCCTCACCACATAGGCTCTCGGCTTCACTCAGTCTGAAACCTCTCACAAGCGCTATCAGTAAAATGGAGTATTCGACCCAAAACAGTATTTATCACAAAAACAGTATAAACAAATCTGAGTTTCGAAAACAGTTTAACATGGTATGACTGAGTTTAAAACATAATCAATACAGTGAGGAAAAACAGAAAATAGCCCCCAAGGGGTCCAA
The DNA here is from genome assembly GCA_005239495.1 of Nicotiana undulata. NCBI lineage: Eukaryota > Viridiplantae > Streptophyta > Magnoliopsida > Solanales > Solanaceae > Nicotiana > Nicotiana undulata. The sequence continues at coordinate 13,049 of ML263742.1, forward strand.
ACAGGTCGGCACAAGGCCCCAAACATGGCTTACAGCCCAAATATATCAAAAGCATAAAAATACTATTTATCATGTGATTTTAAAGCAATTACACAACTCAATAGTTGCCTCGGGAAGAACAAAGTTCAATCCCCCATCAGTGCACGCCACACACTCGCCATCCCGCGTGTGCGTCACTCCAAAACAGTGAGAAGATGCTAAGTCCGGGGTTTCATACCCTCATGATAAGATTTAAAGTCATTACTTACCTCAAACCAACTCGAAAATCTACTCCGCAATACTCTTGCCCCTCGAATCGGCTCCCAAATGCTTCGAGTATATCAAAATCATATTTACAACATCAAAATATGCTAGAGAAATGAAACCTAATTGAAACTATCAAAATTAGGCACAATTCTCGAAATTGGGCAAACCCGACTCCTGGGCCCACGTCTCGAAATCCGATAAAATGTATACCCCAAGAATCCTCATCCTCCCACGAGTCTATACATATCAAGAACTCCAAAATCGGACTCCAAATGACCCCTCAAATTCGCATTTTAAAGTCTCTAATCCCAAGCCCTAGTTACCCATTTTTAGCACCGATTTTCCCCAATTTCCACCACTAATTAGACCTTTAATCACACATAAACGAGTTTAGAGTCCAAAAACCTTACCTTAATGAAGAACTATCGATTTTCCTCTTTCAAAACCTTTCAAGAGCTTCAAACCCGTATGAAAATGGTGAAAAGAAGACTAAAATTCGCTAAGGACCCTTTTTATATTTTCTGCCCAGGGATTTCCGCACCTTCGGCAAAAATCTCGCACCTGCGGACCCGCACATGTGCTCCCAGGTGCGCACCTACGAGAATTTATTAAAATCAACATTCCGCACATGCGACTCCATTTCCGCACCTGCGACTCTGCAGGTGCGGCCCCACGTCCGCATCTGCGGTCCTTCACTGACCCAGCCAATTTTCCGCATCTGCGGAGTCCTGTCCGCTTCTGCGGGCCCGCACCTGCGGTTCTCCATCCGCAGGTGGGGTCTCACCAGTAAAATGACACCAGCAGCAGTTTTGCTTCAAATTTCCAAGTTCAAACCTCCGTTAACCATCCGAAATCAATCCCGAGCCCCTCGATGATAACAACATGATAGGGGTCCGGGTACTACTAAAGAAAATCAAGAAACATGCGGAAACTAAAAGAAAATAAAGAAACAACAAAAGACGGAAAATTAAAGATAGATTGAATTCAAGAAAGAGTTTCTTGAATTCGAGAAGTCTATTCTTGAAGTTGAATCCTAACAACAACAATTAGCTAACGAAGAACTAATCGCCTTTGGTAGAGATTTAAAAACAAGAGATAGATTGTGAAACCCGACCCTTTAGAATAACAAGAACAACAATAAGCCTAAACTTATCACCTTTCTTGAATACCTAGAAGTGATCTAAGATTTCAAAAGAATTTGATCTTTCCACCTTAAGTTGAGTCTTGAAGGTTGAAGAATAAATCCAAGAGCAGCCACACACAAGAGTGCAGGAAAAATCTCACAATTTTTATTGATAATAGTCTATAATAATCTGAGTCTAAAAACAAAGAAGATACCCCTTTATATAGAGAGGGGTCACGAAATTCTACCTAAAAACAAGTAAATAAAGTCCTAAACTACTTTGGACAACAAGTCCAGTTACCTTAGGAAAAGAAAAATACTAGGAAGCAAAAATCAAGTCATTCTTGGAAAGTAATTACAAAAATCTTAGTAAAAGGAAAACATAACCTTAAGTAACTAGGAAAGCAATAAATATAGTCCCATAATATATGTAAATAAGTCCCAAACCAATCTTGGATAGAATCTTGAAAATCTTGGAAATCTTGAAGGAAATTTGCAAGCAACTTGGCACAAACTTGCACTCAACATCTAGCATGGTTGTTGTACCCTTCTTGGACATAAAGTAAGTCTTTTTTATGCTATGAAAATGTGGCTTTATGTAGGACTTCATGGGCTGAAAGTTTGGACACAATTTTGGTGCCAAATTGGTCCAACAGTGGCCTGATTTGGACCTTCTTCAGATGATGTTTCTTGGGATCTAATCCACCTCTTCTTGGACATGAATTTGGGACATAAAGTAATTATAACACCTAGATAACTCATATCTTTTATCCTTAAGATCTTCCTCCCAACTAACAACTTCTTTTATCACTCATGAAGTCCAATGACCTTGTTTTGCAACTTTTTAGCTTGAGATCTTGTTAAAGGCTCTCTTTGAGATTCCAAAACTTCATCCTTGTCCTTGAATAGATTTGAGCTTCCTAGGATGCTATCACTCGGGGCCCCAACCAAAAATACCAACAAGTCATAAATGATCATCCGGACTTAGTGGCACCCTCGGAACTAGGGATGTGCATAATTCGGTAAATACCGAATTACCATACCGAAATCGAATTTTTTGGTATTTGGTATTTGGTTTAAATTTTAATAATATTTGGTATTAGGTATGGTATTTGGTATTTGAAAATAAAATACCGAAATACCAAATACCGTACCGAAATACATACTAAATTACATAATATACATATTATATATAGCATAAATATAAAAGTTATTAAATTTTACTTCCTTTTATTCTTAGTTTTTTTTAAATATCTCCCACCTTTTATTTTTACTATAGATACCTTTCCACCATTTTTTGGTTACCTGCTTACACCCAGTTATTTTCCCCTTTTAGTTTTAGGTTTGAAATCCACCATTTTCAAATCTTACTTCAACTTAGACAGACCATAGATAAACCTTACTTCTAGCGTTGTTGCATTCATAAGATTGATTTTGTTGGCTAGTTATAATTTAATTTTGCTGGCTAGTTAAGGTGTTTTTCTCCCCTAAATATTACGTTCAAAAGGTTGCTTTAGAACCGAACAAACCGAAGTTACCGTACCGAATAAACCAAAACCGAAAAGCGAAAACCGAACCATACCGAATTTAATTAGGTACGGTATTAGTATAGTATTTTAAGAAACCGAGTACCGTAAATACCGCACCGAATTGTCTAAATACCGTACCGACCGATGAACACCCCTACTCGGAACACCCAAAATAACATCAAAACACAAAGTCACCTCGAATTCAATCCTATGAACCTTGAAACTTCTAAACTTCGCCAAAGATGCCGAAACCATCCAAAACACGTCCGATTGACCTAAAATTTTGCACACACATCCAAAATGACACTAAGAACTTGTTCCAACTTCCGAAATTCCATTCCGACCTCGATTGCCTATTTTCCACTGCCAACCGGAATTGCCAAAAACTAACTTTCGCCAATTCAAGCCTAATTCTACACCGGACATCAAAACCACATTCTGAACACACTCCTGAGTCCCAAATCACCTAACGAAGCTATCCGAGCAATACAATCTACATTTCGAGGTCGTCTACCAATAAGTCAACTCCTAGTTGACTTTTTCAACTATTGGACCAATTTAAGAGACTAAGTGTCTCCATTCTCACCACGACCACTCCGAACCCGAACCGACCGACCCAACATATCATAATTAGGTTAATTAACACATACCAAAGCTGAAACAGGGGAAACGGGGCTAAACTGTCGGAACAGCCGACCGGGTCGTTACATTCTCCCCCACTTAAACATACGTTCGTCCTCGAACGTGCCCAGAGTTGTTCCAAACACCACCAAAATTTTCGTGTAACCTACATATTCGGAGGTGATCCCACGTTACCTTACCCCATATAGGTCCAATAGCACAACACAGTTGAAATTTCGAAATCCAATCCTGACCCATAAACCTTAGAACCAAATTTCCACTTCTGAAATAATTTACAAGATCAAATGTATCAAACCATATCCGTAACCCCAGATGTAATCACATAATATACCACATGACTCAACACTCATAGCGATGACTCCTATTCACAATAGCTGCTCAAAATAACCCAATACCGGTAAACAACCTCTTATCAAACAAAGCCTCGCTTTAACACTTTCATATGGTGCCGATGATGAAAGAAACACGTAGAAACTAGAAGCCATTCGTCCGATCAATCAGACATGAAGATTCCCTTCTCCGACAGAAAATACTGCAAAGTTTCTAAGCCGATCAACATCAATATCACCCAGAGCCATAACTTGTGCAACTCGTGCACGCAGTAACAACACCCCAAGAGCTCAAATCATAAAATGAAGATTCACACAAGAGGACTATCCTTCCATCAACAATTACCATCACAACATTATGCTAAATCCTGGCACACATCGTAAAATCAGAACACACGAATCTGACACCAAGGAGCTTACCTCTACATAACTCCGCTACAATGCGTGATCCCATCCAAACGCTGGTCCACATGAAATACTTCAATCCACTTTGCCCAAAATCAGTAACCATGCACAATTCGACATCAAGTACTCAAAGTGCTTTGCCATAACCACGGGAAATCGGACGATACCATGCCACACAAACCCAACAGAACATAACCAACTCGTCTCAATCCTGTAATGCCCAATTACTTACCTTACTCAAATCTCGCTATAAAGCCCAGATAGAATCGCGCCCTATGCACATATAACCAACAATCACAACTCCTCGAAACACCGAAATGTAACTCATAGACCACTCCAGAACGAGAATACGCTCAAGGAAAATCAAATGGTAACTCCCTCAACAATAGCAATTCGGAGTCAACAATTCCGACTCGGTGCAGAACACACACCCATACTGGCCTACCAATAACTCTAAGTCAACTCTGGTCACCCTCAACAGGTGGATAACTCTCCGAAAGTTCATAATGACTGAATCATGGCATGTACTAACACCTGACTAGCTTTGCTCGCATCCTTATAGTTCACAACCACAAAATAATCTATTTATGAAAACTCCCAGCCTCGAAGTCCATGAAGCGCACAAATTACTATATTTGATCTCCACTTCACCGCTTGAATATATAACACACCCCTGATACTCAATCATTCCATGAGGGATACCCCTAAAATTCTTCTGTGGCACCAAGAAACCTTGAATATCAGCAGTGATCCAATAAAAGAGCGCTGTAACACCAATGAAGCACCCTTACTCAAACACATTGCCCTAAACACATTGCCCTTTCTAAATGTATACCCTCATCTAGTCACACCAATTAGTGATATCCTCTACCTAGTCATCTGAAACAACCAGTGCTGACCTTCCTTCCAGAACTTAACTGTGACCTCACATATGCCAATCTCCACTATACACAAAATACCGCATACGCCATGCAATCCTATGATAAATATGAGAACTTCATGCTCCCTTCCAATACACAAACAACTATGTACCCAAATAGCTAAGAACTTCCCATTGATCCCATTTAGAAGAAAAATCACTATACCTCACATGCCCCTCACGCCAGTAGAACATATACATCTTTAACCGTGGTAGAAACCATCAAGAACTCTCCGAATCCCATTTGTACACCACCAAACCGTCAGGACTGAATCCTTCTACTCAACCAAGCTACGCATGCCACCAACTCCCAAGAGAATTGCTAAGAAACACCTGTAACAACTCATTACCTCATAACACCCACATGACTAATCGTATCCCTTATCATGCCGATCCGACCTACTACCAAGTTGTCCTATTTATTCAAGTTCCTTCTGACTTACCTTCGAATTGATACTTTTTCTTGCCATAATACCGCAATTCTCAATCCAGACTCACCGCACGAAACCCGAGCATAAAATATACCATCTACAGCTCATAAGCCGTTGAATACTCTCTCAAATATCCTCAAAAGCACCACATTAGAAATACTTACCCTGAAGAGACTTCCTGCGAATTTAAAGTCATTACCTTCACTTTCTTGATACTGATGGATAGAATCCATGATAATGTGAATACACCACAAGTCTTGCCAGCTCCACATAAATCTCAGTTCTAGCCCAATTCACACCTTGAAGATCCTCAAGTGCTACATATAACCTTGAATCCATCAGAACCATTCTCGAACGTCATTCACTCTACGCAATTTCAATTATACTAACCAAACAGAAAGTACGACCTGGCCCCGTTTGCAAACTACATACTAGGAAAGTAATCCAAACCTTTGAAGCAACAAGCACACTCATACACTACACACACTACACTTTTTACAATTTCAACTCAATCATTCAATAAGGTCCATTTACCCGTAGAGTACATCACAACTTGTATCGAAGAATTTTTGTCCATTACTCAAGTCATTCCCAGACTCCACCTCTGTAGGTCATATCCAGTTCACCAATATACCTCGATCCTACCATTACAACACATAATCGTGCAATCAATGTATCATTAACGTACTCCCCCACTTGGCTCAAATCCAAAGATCAAGACAAACAATAACTCACGATGCCCATACACTATCACTGCCACCATATTGTGGTGAGATTCAACTAAATCCTTCATAAGCTCATATGACCCAAGCCATCTAATCCTCAAATCGTATGCAAATCTTGCATTCACCATTGTAATGGTCATGCCAACTCCCACAAGCGATCTAAACTCAAATTACAACATACATCATTTACTGGTAAAGAGAACTTACTAGAGATCAACATAAGGATCACACACCTCAGGACAACCCCTAGGAGATACCCCTGCCTGCTTAGCCTCAAACTGATATCTCTCTATACACTTCTGAAGATCGTAGCTATTACATAATCGCTTTACCCTCCTACATTAGAACACAACTACTGCCTGCCCTCGAGACATCACATTTTTAATAAGTGGTATAAGAACCTGAAGCTGATGGCAATACTAACACTGGAGCTGTGGTCAAGGAAATCTTGAGCTTCTGGAAGCTCTACCCCACACTTGTCTGACCACATGGATATCCTCACTGGACACCACGTGTCCCAAGAATGCTACTGAACTGGGCCAAAATTCACACTTGGAGAACTTCGCATAGAGCTTCTCCTCCCTAAATCCTTATAATACCATCCTCAAATGCTGAGTATGCTACCTCTGGCTACGTGAGTACGCCAGGATTCCATCAATGAATACAATAACAAAGGAGTTATAACACGGCTGAATACACCGCTAATCAAATACATGAACGTTGTTGGGGCATTGGTCAACTCAAACGACACCATCAACTCAAAACACAACATGAAAATCCACCTCACTCCACAACAAAACTACACGGGAGGTTCTTCAATACACTCACAACTCGAGGCCATATTCTAACTCAAGACAGAAGTCAAATACTAAATGGTTCTTGCTACATCTCCCGCCAATTCATTTTGTCACAATCAAACAACCTGAACACATCTATCCATCAAATCACACTCACCATGTAGTCATATAGTCACAAAGTCTCATCTCATCAATAAGGACACAAACGGGCATATAAATCACTGAATGCACGTGCTCACACAAACAAAATTCTCAGCACTTTAGCCACAGATACAATCCGGCCTCAAGTCCTCCAGACTGGCCCATTATAAATCTGCTAAAAATCACATCTCACCCATGGAAATCACAAGCCGTCAATGACAACTGATACTGAGCGCTCATGTGCGCATTCGAATACATGGAAGGAATTCAAAGAGTTATGCTTTTGGCTGAATAAAATGGATTCGCACGACAAGAATTCAAGAATGTGGGATTTTCCTAAGGGTTTTGTAGCCTCTCGAAGATAAGTACATACGTCTCTGTACCGATCCGCAAGACTCTACTAAACCTGCTCATGACCGTTGAGTTCTATGTAACCTAGGGCTCTGATACCAATTTGTCACGATCCCAAATCCTAAACCGGCCGTGATGACGCATATCGTGGAACTAGGCTAGCCAACAATCACATAATTACATTTTTCTTTACAAGATTTCCCAAATAATTATCAACATTTCATAAATGTATATAAATCTTTAAATTTTTAAGCAAAACAAACAAGCTAAACAGTCTACAACCATCCCCAAGATCTGGAGCCAACAGGTCATGAGCATCTAAGAATGATACCAAGAATACTACTGTCACGATACATAAATCTAGGAACGAAGAACTAAGTACAGAACAAGAAAAGGAAAACAACCATGTTGTGGACGTTGACAGCTACCTTGATGTCCCGACCCTGGCTCCGCGCGTAATAAGCTGGCTAACGCTCGGTACCAACACCTGAATCTGCACACAGAGGTGCAGGGAGTAATGGTGAGTACGCCAACTCAGTAGTAATGAAAATAAATCAGGTCTGAGCAGTAAGAAACACACAGGATCAAATCATCAATTCACAATAAGCATTGTTTCTTTCCAACGGTGTATAAATTAGATCAGTACGCTTTAAAAGCCAATTTCAGTAAAAATCCTTTGAAAAATGTAATTTCCAATGATTTCCGAAAAATGCCCAAGAAGATTTAGTGTGAAAATTAAATGAATCATAAATAGTTACTCAGGCAAAAACAAATATCATGAACCGCCCCTCGGGAAAATCATCACTCAGAATCAACCGCTCAGCATACCTCACAGTCACTCAGTATAAGCCCCTCGGACAACCTCACTGTCACTCATGCCTCCCAATCGCTCATCACTCAGCACTCGACACTTGCACTCAGTAGGTACCTGCGCTCACTGGGGTGTACAGACTCCGGAGGGGCTCCTACAAGCCAAGCGCTATATTGCTGCGGCGTGCAGCCCGATCCATATAATATCTACTGCGGCGTGCAACCCGATCAAATATACATATGTTGTGGCGTGCAGCCCGATCCATATATATATATATATATACATTGTTGCGACGTGCATCCTGATCCATATATATCCTCACCACATAGGCTCTCGGCCTCACTTAGTCTGAAACCTCTCACAATCCACTTGGGCTATCAGTAAAATGAAGTATTCGACCCAAAACAATATTTATCACAAAAACAGTATAAACAAATCTGAGTTTAGAAAACAGTTTAACATGGTATGACTGAGTGTAAAATATAATCAATACAGTGAGGGAAAATAAAAAAATATCCCCCAAGGGGTCCAATCAGGTCGGCACAAGGCCCCAAACATGGCTTACATCCCAAATATATCAAAAGCATAAAAATACTATTTATCATGTGATTTTAAAGCAATTACGCAACTCAATAGTTGCCTCGGGAAGAACAAAGTTCAATCCCCCATCAGTGCATGCCACACACTCGTCATCCAACGTATGCATCACTCCAAAACAGTGAGAAAGATGCTAAGCCCGAGGTTTCATACCCCCAGGACAAGATTTAAAGTCATTACTTACCTCAAACCAGTCCGAAAAGCTAATCCGCAATACTCTTGCCCCTCGAATCAGCTCACAAATGCTCCAAGTCTATCAAAATCAGATTTACAACATCAAAATATGCTAGGGAAACGAAACCCAATCGAAACTATCAAAATTAGGCACAATTCCCGAAATTGGCCAAACCCGGCTCCCCGGCCCACGTCTTGGAATCTGATAAAATTTATACCCCAAGAATCTTCATTCTCCCACGAGTCTATACATATCAAGAAATCCAAAATCGGACTCCAAATGACCCCTCAAATTCTCATTCTAAAGTCTCTAATCCCAAGCCCTAGTTACCCATTTTTAGCATTGATTTTCCCTAATTTCCACTACTAATTAGATCTTTAATCACACATAAATGAGTTTAGAGTCCAAAAACCTTACCTCAATGAAGAACGATTGATTTCCCTCTTTCAAGACCCTTTAAGAGCTTCAAATCCGTATGAAAATTGTGAAACGAAGACTAAAATTTGCCAAGGACCCTTTTTATATTTTTTCCCAGGGATTTCCGCACCTGCGGCCAAAATCTCGCACATGCGGTCCTAGGTGCGCACCTGCGAGAATTCATTAAAAATCGACCTTCCGCACCTGCGACTCCATTTCCGCACCTGCGACTCCATTTCCGCACCTGCGACTCCGCAGGTGCGGTCTCATGTCCGCATCTGCGGTCCTTTACTGACCCAGCCAATTTTTCGCATCTGCGGAGTTCTGTCCGCTTCTGCGGTTCCCCATCCGCAGGTGCGGTCACACCAGTAAAATGACACCAGCAGCAGTTTTCCTGCAAATTTCCAAGTCTAAACCTCCATTAACCATCTGAAATCAATCCCGAGCCCCTCGGAGCCCCAACCAAAAATACCAAAAAGTCATAAATGATCATCCGGACTTAGTCGCACCCTCGGAACACCCAAAATAACATCAAAACACTAAATTCATCTTGAATTCAAGCCTATGAACCTTGAAACTTCTAAACTTCGCCAAAGATGCCAAAACCATCCAAAACAAGTCCGATTGACCTGAAATTTTGCACACACATCCAAAATGATACTACGAACCTATTCCAACTTCCAGAATTCCATTCCGACCCCGATAGCCTATTTTTCATTGCCGACCGGAATCGCCAAAAACTAACTTTCGCCAATTCAAGCCTAATTCTACACCGGACATCAAAACCACATTCCGAACACACTCCTAAGCCCCAAATCACCTAACGAAACTATCTGAGCCATAAAATCTACATTTCGAGGTCGTCTACCAATAAGTCTTTTTCAACTATTGGACCAATTTAAGAGACTAAGTGTCTCAATTCTCACCACGACCACTCCGAACCCGAACCGACCGACCCAACACATCCTAATTAGGCTAATTAACACATACCAAAGCTGAAACAGGAAAACGGGGATAAACTCTCGGAACGACCGATCGGGTCGTTACATGCCTCTTCACGTTTGATGCTTTAATTTTCACATTCCCATTTTAAACTATTATATTAATCAATTATCAACCAATATAAAGAGAAATTTATTATAATTTATTAATGTCGCAAGTGAAATTTACAAATCCTTTTTTCACCAATAATGACGAGTTTGATCCTCTGCTGGAAGTCTAAAAAAATGTCATAGAATACTGTTTTCCCAAGTCTGTCCTATGAAGAGAAACCATTAATGGGCTGCTAATTCAATTATACGTTGTCTGTGTATATGTACTAGATAGGAATTGCTCGTACATAGCTCGGGCCAATATTGTTAAGTCTGGAATCACTAACCGTGAATAATTTATTTTGATATGAAATTGCAAAGAAGAGATAGAAATTGAGGCATCATTGGAAAGTGGCACAATATTCATATCCATGAGAATATTACACACACATATACATATATTCATTTACATATTCACAAAGAGAGATGCATTTTACTCTATGAGAATACTACATTCATAAGAGTACTACTTATATTCATAAAAAGTGATTCATTCTCCAAACTGTGGTTATTCTTCTCCTTTGCAGAGCAACAAAAGCATTTGCATTGACATATGTAAAATCACAGAAATAAGATCAAGTTTCAGTACCCATATATCATTCTATGTATTATGTTTTAAGGCAATAACAATGCAATTGATTCTTTTCAAAATATATTTTTTTTCAGTCTGAAAGTGGTCTCTCTACCAGAGATAAAAACTTCAAAGACAATGTATAAATGTAACTCACTTCAGCAGGAAAGCTGACATAATCTAGTCCCTTGTTAAAATTTTCAATGAAATTCAAAAAATCCTTTTTAAAATTTTCAAACACAGAAGCCCATCAATGGCTTAGTTTCAACATTGCTTCAATCACGAGTGTTCAATTACAACAACTGCGAGAACAATTTTTACAATATTCCAGATGTTCCCTTTGCATCGTCCTGGATTTCAGTTTCTATATTAGTGGAGTAATATGTTCTCATGCTAAGTGGTAGAGTAATATGTTCCCATGCTTGGTAGTAATAACAGGTATGTAAACATAGGACAATGACAGGTATGTAAACATAGGACAATGGCAGTATGTACTTTTAAGCTTCCCTCTCATCTTTAAAATTTCTTTAGCAACTACTATCCATTCGGATAAATGGAAATTTAATAGATGTTTAGCTGTGAATGACATACATTTTCAAATATTGTCTATCTATACACATACGATTGTAATCAGAGGCGGATGGTCGCATTTATGATTCGCGAGCGGGGTAATTCTTTTAAATTTATATTTAATTGCTCGTCACAGGTATGATTCGCAAGCGGGGTAATTCTTTTAAATTTATGTTTAACCGCGTCGCAGGTATGATTCGCGAGCAGGGTAATTCTTTTAAATTTATATTTGAACGTGTCGCATAAATGATTCGCGAGCGGGGTAATAGATGCATCTATGGTTCGTGTCGTTCGACCCTCGGCAGTGCACAATTTACATTTATGTTGGATCGGGCCGAACGTCCTCGGTGATATTTGTGTGTGATAATAGGACTGGAAGTCCCTTTTGTAATTGATATAAATTCATTGTTTGTGTGATTACATGTTTAAAGGATGGAAATGATTTAAGTTCTTAATTATGGGGAAAACTTGTCCAGCTTATTTCTTGTTCTGAGTCCTATGTTGTATATCATGTTTAATTAGAAGTCCATATTATCATATTATTGGACCACTAGTAAGTGTCGGAGTCGACCTCTCGTCACTACTTCTTCGAGGCTAGACGGGATACTTACTGGGTACGCGTTGTTTTCGTACTCATACTACACTTGCTGTACATTTTGATGTACATGTACCTGTATGGATAGTGGCTTGTGGGCACAACGACGTGATTGATACAGGGACTTAGGTGAGCTGCATCTTGTGAGACGATCTGCAGCCAGCAGAGTCTCCTTCAGAGTACTTGTACTTTCTTTTTTGTCCAATTTGTATTCCGGACGGTTATTGTATTTTATTTTACTTCCTAGTAAATACTCATGCACTTTTGACACCGATTTTTTGGATGATTACAGGTTATTCAGTATTGAAATTGTTAAAAATATTATTATTTATTCTGTTAAGTCCACCTTTTACTATTAAATTGAAGAAAAAATATTATTTCAAAAATACTAAAACGAGAACTAAATTGATCATTTATTGTAAGCTTGCCTGACAGTGGTGTCCGGCGCCATCACGACCTTAATAGATTTTTGGGTCGTGACAATCACCGCGTTAAGAATCCCTCTTTCTCCTCAATCTCTCTGTCGCCCAAGGTATCTCCGCTTCCTTTGTTTGATTATAGGTTTACTTTCATGTTTCTGAGTTTGAGATTTTTAGGCTTTCTTTCGATTTGTTTCTCTTTTGTGTAGCTATGATTCGGCCTATTTTGCTCGAAGAGAGAGAGAAAGAAGAAAAATTCTGAGAGAAAAAAAAATTGTTATTTGAAAGAAAGAGTGGAAAAACATAAATAACGTATTTCATGTCTTATTCATGCATCAATGGTAGTATATACCATAATACTTATTTTGCTATAAAATATAAAAGGTAGCTATAGAAAAATAATATTTTAAAATAATTTTGATTTATAATAAATAACGTGTATAACCTTGCTATATGAGGTAAAATATACTACTATAAATTATGGTTATTGAATAATATTTTATGCCTTCAACAATTTTCATCGAAATTAAGGGATTTGACCTAATCACGGACGGCAACGTACAAAGTCAAGAAAACGTTGAAGCCAGTCCACGCACACGGCGCACTTGACCCATTAACCCACTTTCTAACTCTGACCCACGTTTTGGGCCGTCCTGCCACGACTATTTCACCTTTGTGACCCCACTTTTCTAGGCTGTTACTAATAATAAATGGAAAATTTCAGGTGAAAGATTTTTAACCCTCAATTGCCTACATCAACCACTTTTTATCGTTATACTTTTATTTAAGTAAGTACTTTAATTAATTTAGTTTTACTTTGCTTAAAGTAAGATTTAGAACATTTTTGGCTAAACTTAATAACTTGCTTATTCAAAAAATAATTTTAAAAAAATACCTTGGAGATGCAGCAGTTGCGTCCAATCATACATTTGAAAATTGCTTTTGTCAGTCTAAGAAAAATAATTTATATTTGGTTAATCTTTTAAAAGGTGCTTTTAAATATAAAATTCCAAAAATAATAAGTACTCCATCCGTCAAGAGTCAAACTATATGGATTTTGATCAATATTTTATAGTTAATTTTTTAATCATATTGCCTTGAGAAAATTACAACTTATAGTACTTTTTGTATATCTAAATCTTAATTTTAAAATACTTAATTGAACTAATCTAATTTGGTTTCAAAATTTAATTAAATTGACGCTTGATAAGCTAAATGTATCATCTAATTAATTTTATTTAATAAACAATATTAAAATTTTTGAAATGAAAGAATTGGGAAGAAGAAGGAGAAAGAACAATGTTTTAACGGCTTATTATTTCTCTTTAGAAAATAGAATTAATAACTATAGTTTGGTACATAAAAATTAGTGATAAGATATTTTTATACAAAATTATTTTTTTTACTTCTGTTTTAGGAAGAAACTAATATTTAGAAACTTCTTTCAAAAAGGAAAAAAATATTTTGTTACTATTCAAAAATATTTTAAAGTAATTTTAGTTTATAAAATCTGTTTCAGATTTTCAAAAAAGGTAATTTTCGTGAAGAGCAGCGTATTTATGACAACGTATTAGATTCGCAGGTAATTTAGGCTATTAATAATACAGAGTTTAGTATTAAAAATAAATTAATAATGTCTCATTTTATATGATTAACTTTTTTTTGTCTTATATGGAGTTTTAAATATTTATTTTGCTTTATGCGACAAAGCAAATGACCACGGATCTTTGTTCTAGCCTCACCCCACATTATAACCTAAAAAGAAAAAGCTGAAGGCGAAATATATGAATGGAAAAATAGGGAAATAGAGAGGGGGCAACTGGCAAGTGGCAAATGAGCAGAATAATTAGTGCTTCTCCATACTTTGCCGACGATTGCGTCAGTGGCAGACCCCACGCGGAATGACGTCGAACAACATAACAGGAATTCGGATTAAAATCCTGTTACCAACTTACACCGTTCATCACGGAGATATAGACCTTCAATAGTTGATCTGAACCATTCATTCTTGTGGGAAGGTTTTTTTTTTTTCGGTTTTATGTTCAGTGTGGAACCCGACTATATTCGGATTCGCGTCGGTAGGGCATCATTCATAGGGAAAGAGCGCTCTGCTAAGAATTTTTTCGTACTCAGACTTAAACTCGAAATCTTTGGTTAAGGGAAGAGCAACTCCATCCATTGCACCACTGCTGGTTGTGGGAAGCTTAATCGGCCTCCCTTAGGCGTAGCTATGTTGGATGTGGCAGAATTCCCTAAGTACTTATGACCTTTTTTCACCCAAAAAAAAGATTATAAGATTTTTCACAGAAAATAAGTTAAAAAGTATATAGAAGATCTGTAAATAAATTACATAAATCTTTTATAGAATCATTTTCTTCTGTCCAAATTACAAGTGCGTATAAAAATCTCTTTATTTGAACTGTATTGGGAGATATAGCATAGTTGTAAATATGGTGTAATATTATTTTGCGTTTATTTTAGGAAGTTGCATATGTTTAGGAGACTATAGTAGTGGTTGCCTTATTTTCTACGATAGCTTTCTTAGTTAACAAGATACAAGTTGTGTATATATTGACGCTTGATTATTCAATAGAGGCAGAACTTCATTCTCTCTTAAACTCTTCATGGTATCGGAGCCATAACTAGAAGGAATTGGGTGAGATGGCCGGCAACGACAAGAAGAAGGACGGAGACAGAGGCAGTGGATCAGGAAGCAGCAAAACTCCCATGAATGATCCAACATCGCCATATTTCTTGCTTTCAGCAGACCACACAGGAATATACATAACTCCTGTGGTTTTGAAGGGCGACAACTATGACGAATGGGCTAAGGCCGTGAGAAACGCTTTTAGAGCCAAAGAGAAATTGGGTTTTATCGATGGAATGATTACAAAGCCCAAGGAAGAAGGATTTGAACTCGATGATTGGTATGCTGTCAATTCAATGTTGGTTGCTTGGGTCTTTGACACCATAGATCCGCCACTTCGTTCTACGATCTCTTACATGGAAACTGTTAAAGAACTATGGGAAGACTTGAGAGAACGATTCTCAATTGGTAATGACATGAGAATACACCAGTTGGAAAAAGAACTTGCATTTTGTAAACAAGGAGAACAGACCGTTGCTGCGTACTACGATAAATTGAAGAGCATGTGGGAATAACTTATTGGTTACACAAAAAATCCGATATGTACATGTGCTAGGTGTAGGTGTGGGGCAGGAAAGGAACTGGTACAAGAACGCGAAAAAGATAAAGTACATCAGTTCTTAATGGGACTTGATGATGATGTGTTTGGGACTACACGTTCCAACATATTAAATATGGAACCCCTACCTATGTTGAATGCCATGATTATACAAGAGGAGCGACATCGGAACGTTGCTCGAGCTAAGTAGGAGCGTGCAAACTCTGTTGCTTTTGCTGTGCAGTCCTTGTCTAATAGTCGCATCAACTACAATGGCAGAACATTTAATACTTCGGACAAACCAACATGTAGTAATTGCGGGAAACGTGGACATGAAAAGAAAGATTGTTTCCTATTGATTGAATATCCTGAATGGTGGGCCACAAGACAAGGAGGAGGAAGGACTACGGGACGTGGTCGTGATGCACGATCTGGAAACTTTGGTAATTATGGACGTGGTGGCACTAGACGTGGGATTACAGCAGATGCTAATGCTGCACAAGCAACTGAGTCAAATAGTAAAACAGAGGCAGATGTTAATGCTTGGACGGGCTTATCTAATGACCAGTGGAGTGCATTGGTGTCCATGATTAATTCACACAATAAGAACCATGATAAATTGTCAGGTAATGCTTTTCGAATTCGTTAGATTTTCGACTTGGGGGCATCTCACCATATGAGCGGTGATGCCAAGTTATTTACAGATTTATGTGATGTGACACCATATCTAGTAGGCCTTCCAAACGGTTCCACGACTACGGCTTCGAAGGCGGGGACTGTTATATTCGAAAATAATCTGAAATTGCATCATGTTCTTTATGTACCTCAATTAAAATGCAATTTAATTTCGGTGTCTAAGCTCGCTAATGAAAATAATTGCTTAGTCATATTTGCTGACATGCTTTGTGTGATACAGGACCGGACTTTGAGGACAGTGACTGGTGTGGGTGAAAAATGCGATGAGGTATATTATTTGAAGTCAGTGGCACGAGCACAAGCAAATAACACCCATAAGGTGGATAATTTTGATTTATGGCATCCTCGGCTTGGTCATCCCTCTAATAAGATAGTTTCTCTTCTTCCTAGAATTAGTAGTCATAGTAGAACATATGAGTTATGTAATGTTTGTTTAAAAGAAAAACAAACAAGAGAAAACTTTCCTAATAGTATGAATAAAAGTAACGATTTATTTGAATTACTTCATTGTGATGTCTGGGGCCCTTATCGTGTTCCTTCTTCTTGTGGCACTGTATATTTCCTTAGTATTCTGGATGATTTTTCTCGTGGTGTGTGGGCCTACTTAATGGCCGAGAAAAGTGAGGTTAAACATAAAATAAATTTGTTCCATGGTTATGACTCAGTTTCAAAAAAAGGTGAAAATGCTTAGAAGCGACAATGGTAAGGAGTTCACTTGTCTTCATACTTTATATGAAGAGCAAGGAATAGTCCATCAAACAACTTGTGTTGATACACCCCAGCAAAATGGACGAATGGAAAGGAAGCATCATCATATTTTAAATGTTGCTCGTGCACTCTGTTTTCAAGCTAATTTGTCAATCTCATTTTGGGGAGAATGTGTTTTGACTGCAGTTTATCTTATTAATCGTACTCCTACTCTCATATTGGATGGAAAGACTCCTTATGAGTTAATTTTTGGAAAAGAACCTTCCTATAAGCCTCTAAAAGTATTTGGTTGTCTATGCTTTGCTCATCTTGAGGTCCCGTGAAAAAGATAAGTTTAGCTCTAGGAGTCGTTGATGTATTTTTGTTGGATATCCTTTCGGGAAGAAGGGATGGCGTGTCTATGATTTAGAGACTGGATATTGTTTTGTGTCTTGGGATGTTATTTTTTATGAAAAAGTCTTCCCCTATGTTAGTTCAGTGTTTGACTCTGAGCCTACCACTCCGCTGGATTCCTCTGGTGCTTCCCTCAGTAATGATCATATTATGAAATATGATCACTCACCCATCATTCACTCAAGGGAGAGTTTTGATATTGAGCCTGACATAAATGAAGAAATGAGGGTAGATGTTACTTCTCCTAGTCCCATTGAGGAGGAAAATATGAACACAAACTCTACAATTGTGGATACAGAGACACCTCATACTACTATTACTATTGTGGGTGAAGCTCTTGGTCGGGGACATGGGGAACATAAAGTGTCCACCATATTAAAAGATTATATATGTTACACAACATAGTGTTATACTACTATGTGCGTAGATACCCAAACGCAAAGCTCATCACCCACTCATTCTCAGTCCTCAGGTACGCCGTATCCTATAGCTAACTATGTGACTTGCAATATTTTTTCTTCTAGACACAAGAGCTTTCTGGAAGCTGTTACTGCAGGTATTGAACCCACAAGGTTTTATGATGTTGTGCGTGACCCTCTTTGGCGACGTGCTATGAAAGAAGAAATTGATGCATTGGAAAAGAATGGTACATGGACATTAGAGTGTCTTCCCCCGGGAAAGAAGACTATCGGATGCAAGTGGGTATATAAAATCAAATACAATTATGATGGTACAATTGAGAGATTTAAAGCTAGACTTGTGGTTCTTGGTAGCAAGCAGGTGGCTAAAATTGATTACAATGAAACTTTCGCTCCGGTGGCGAAAATGGTAACTGTACGAGTTTTTCTTAGCGTTGCTGTGGCTAAAAAATGGGAGTTACATCAAATGGATGTTCATAATGCATTCTTGCATGGGGATCTATATGAAGAAGTTTATATGCAACTTCCACCCGGATTTGAGACCTCGACTCAAGGGAAAGTGTGTCGCCTTCGCAAATCTTTATATGGATTGCGACAAGCTCCAAGAAATTGGTTTGCTAAACTTGATACGGCCTTGAGGACATTTTGTTTTGTGCATTCATTTGCAGATTATTCTTTATTCTCTTATATCAAGAATGGTTTAACGTTACATGTTCTTATTTATGTCGATCTGATCATTGCCGAAGACGATTCTGGTGCTATTGCTAACTACAAACAATATTTGCATCGTTGCTCTCACATGAAAGATCTTGGGCCATTGAAATATGTTTTGGAAATAGAAGTGGCCAGAGGTATAAATGGTTTGTTTCTTTGTCAAAGAAAATATGCACTCGATATTTTGAGTGAAACTGGACTTCTTGGAGCCAAACCTGCTAGCTTTCCTATTGAGCAGAATCATAAGCTCGCATTGGACAATGGTAATGATTTTGCTGAACCTTAAAACTATAGACGATTGGTGGGTCGACTAATTTATTTGACCATAACTCGTCCCGAGTTGTGCTATTCAATTCATATATTAGCTCAGTTCATGCATTGTACAAAAGAGAGACATTGGGAGGAAGCATTGCGTGTACTAAGATATTTGAAGGGCAATCCAGGTCAGGGAATTTTCTTACGAGCTGATAGCAATTTGCTCTTACATGCATATTGTGATTCTGATTATGCAAGCTGTCCGATGACACGCCGTTCTTTAACTGGTTATTTTATTCTACAGGAAAATTCACCCATCTCTTGAAAAACAAAGAAACAACATATTGTCTCTCGCTCCTCGGCCGAAGCGGAATATCGTTCCATGGAGACAATGGTGTGTGAGTTAAAATTGATCAAGTCTATGCTACAATCCTTAGGTGTATTTCACAAGGATCGTGTTCGTTTGTATTGTGATAGTCAAGCTGCTTTACATATATCTGCAAATCCATTTTTTCATGAGCGTACAAAGCACATTGAGGTTGATTGTCACTTCGTGCGTGATGAAATAACAGTTGGTAACGTTGTTGCATCTCATGTGTGCACTTCTGAACAACTTGCAGACATATTTACTAAAGCACTCGGGAAACAACAATTTTTGTACCTACTTCGCAAGTTGGGAATTCGCAATCTTCATGCTCCAACTTGATGGGGAGTATTGGGAGATATAGCATAGTTGTAAATATGGTGTAATATTATTTTGTGTTTATTTTAGGAAGTTGTATATGTTTAGGAGACTATAGTAGTGGTTGCCTTATTTTCTACGATAGCTTTCTTAGTTAACAAGACACAAGTTGTGTATATATTGACGCTTGATTATTCAATAGAGGCAGAACTTCATTCTCTCTTAAACTCTTCAAACTGTATTTACTTAAGGCAAAATACCTTAACACCCCCTAAACTTGACATGAATTATTAGTTACAACTTTAAACTATTCATGTTCTTAATTACCCCCTTAACTTGTCATTTTGAGAGCCATTATCCCCTGGACGCTGATGTGGCAAAGAGTGTGGGTGCACTCGCCTGCCACGTGGATTTTTTTGTATATGTGGTATTTTTTTTTTAAAAATAAAATATATTTTTACCTTTTTAAATATGTTACTTTTTTTTTCGAATACAATTTATAATAAAACTTGGATAGAACTACATTATCTAGCTATATATTTTTATTTGGCTAAAAATAATAAAGTTTTAGTTAATCTTTTTTTAAATTTGACCTGAAAATAAAAATTTATACAATTGAAATAAATAGTCAAGGCATTTAAAAAGTTGTAAAAAAAATATACATGACTTTTTGTTTCTTTTGACATCAGGCACTTCGAATTGGATTATGAAAACTCCGGTTCAAATTTTCGGTTATGAAATACCAAATCAAATAATCTGAGTTTTTTTTTTATTATAGAGATTTCAGATTAATTGGTTTCATTATTTTGTAATTTCTGTTTAAACTTATGGACAACTTCTGACAAGAAACAATAGACCCCTAAATAAAGTATTTATGTCAAATTGCCTAATTACCTCATTCCCATTATATTCATCTGAAATTTGATAATTGTAAGTACAAATGTAAATCCTTGATATGACAAACGGATTACAAGAAGAAAAAATAATAATAAAATAGTATGAGGTATATGTTATAAATAGTCAAGTCATCTAAAAAGTTATAAAAAAAATACACATGAGTATTTATTTCAATTGTATAAATCTTTATTTTCAGATCAAATTCAAAAAAAGATTACTAAAATTTTATTACTTTTCGCCAAATAAAACAATTTAGCCTAAATAATGTAGTTCTATCCAAGTTTTATTATAAATTGTATTAAAAAAAATTATCCAAAAAAGTAACATACTTAGAAAGGTAAAAATATATTTTATTTTTAAAATGCCACATATACAGAAAAATCCACGTGGCATACGAGTACACCAACCCTCTTTGCCACATCAGCGTCCGGAGGGGTAATTGCTCTCAAAAAGCCAAGTTGAGGGGTGTAATTAAGACCATAAATAATTTAAAGGTGTAACTAATAATCCGTGTCAAGTTTAGAGGATATTTACCGTTACTTAAAAGTAAAACTGGAGCGGCAGAAGAGAAGTAATACAAGTGTTAAAACTGGAGCGGCAAAGATAGAGGGTGTTTGTAAAATAAATTAAGGACCCGTTTGGCCATGAGTTTTGTTAAAATAAATTTGGGATTTATTTGGCAAACTCATGTTTGGCCATAAATTTTGTCTATATTTTAGCAAAATCCCAAATCCTAAACTTCAAATCCCAAAATCACCCCAATTGCTTATTTTGGACCAAAATCCCAAAACTTGGGAATTTTATACATTTGGAAAATATGTTTTGAAAACGTATGTCCAAACACATTTTCATCTTCAAACCAAACTTCATCTAAATCAGATTTTTTAAAACAAATTTGAGAATCTATAACTAAACGCTAGCTAAAAGTCAACTTAAATGATTTCATGAGCATTTCTTAAAAAGGAAAAAGGTCAATGGACCAATTTAGCATATTGTTCATTAAAAAGATGTGAACAAATGAAGAGTTTTCAAAATTGCCTAGCGGAGTATTATTTTGAGTAGGTTGTTACCCTCCTAACATGAGTAATTACAATTTACAGCTTTTATAGATATATTATTATTACCTGAATCTAGTTCTTTAATATAGAATTAAATGCTTAAGGATTCATTCCTTTAATGTTGACCAATTTTCTTTTCCTGTCGTCAAATTTTGTTCACGCGTTTTAAAAGGATAGTTTGGTTTCCACCTGTACATGTTACAAAATTATTATACCGCTAACAAGTTTGTCACGTACTTAATTTGCTTAATGGAATTGAGAATCCCTTTTTTCCCATATTAATTAACTCCAATCCCCTCCCAAAAAATTTCCTGGTTTAGCTTTGCTCTAACCCCCATTGTGGCGCTGCGATCCTATCCAATCCCTTTTTCCAATTCTTCTCTAATTAAATCTTGTGTCATTTTCTATAGTAGTAGTGTTATTTCGATCAAAAAATAAATGCACTTCGATTAAATCATTAGTCAGTTTGTTAAGGAACACAAATACAAGTTTTTGATTATTACCGACTTAACAACTCCTTGGAGACAACTAGGGGTGTTCATCAGAAAACCCAAAATCCGAACCAAACCTCAAAAACCAAATCAAACTGACACATAAAATCGACACTAATTTTTTGGTTTGAAAGGTCAAAGCAAGAGAGAGGTGTTGGGAGTTTCAAAAGGTTACTCTGGCCGACACTGAGGCGACTGGTAGTGGAATGAAGTGGTTCAAGGTAAGTGAAAGTCAAGAAAGCGGCGTACATTAAGTTAGTAGAGAGCACTGACGAGGATCAGAGGAGAGCGAACAGAGAAAGATATAAGGAGGCTAGGAAGGAGGCGAAATTAGCGGTCACAGAGGCTAAGACTACTGCTTTTGGTCGACTTTATGAGGAACTTGGGGACAAAGGTGGGACAAGAAGTTATTTCGGTTGACCAAAGTGAGAGAGAAGAAGGCTCGCGACCTGGATCAAGTGAGGTGCATCAAAGGCGAGAATGATCGAGTATTGATGGAAGAGGCCCAGATTAGGCAAAGATGGCAGTCATACTTTCATAAACTTCTGAATGAAGAGGGGGATGGAAACATCGTGTTAGGGCAATTGGGGCAGTCCGAGAGTCACCGAGACTTTGGGTATTGTAGGCGCATTAAGGTTGAGGAGGTCGTGGGTGCGATGGGTAAGATGAGTCGGGGCAAAGCGACCAGACCTGACGAGATTCCAGTAGAGTTTTGGAGATATGCGGGTAGGGCAGGCTTGGAGTGGCATACTGGGTTGTTTAATGTTATCTTCAGGACAAAGAGGATGTCTGATGAGTGGCGGTGGAGTACAATGGTTCCGGTGTATAATAAAAAACGGGATATCCAGAATTATAACAACTATAGGGGCATCAAGTTACTAAGTCATAGCATGAAAGTTTGAAAGAGGGTGGTGGAAGGGAGGATAAGGAGGGCGGTGTCTATATCGGAAAACCAGTTCGGGTTCATGCCGGGTCGTTCTACTAAGGAAGCTATCCACCTTATCAGGAGGTTGCTGGAACTATACATGGATAGGAAAAGGGATTTGCATATGGTATTTATTGACTTAGAGAAGGCATATGACAAGGTCCCTAGGGACGTCCTTTGGAGTTGTCTGGAGGTGAAAGGTGTGCCGGTGTCTTACATTAGGACGATAAAGGATATGTATGATGGAGTTATGACTCGGGTTAGGACTGTGGGAAGTGACTCAAAGCCTATTACGGTGGTTACGGGATTACACCAAGGATCTGCGCTCAGCTCGATCTTATTTGCTCTAGCGATGGACGCACTGACACACCATATCCAAGGAGAGGTGCCATGGTGTATCTTGTTCGCTGATGATATAGTTCTGATTGATGAGACGCGAGACGACGTTAATGGGATACTGCAGGTATGGAGGCAGGCCCTAGAGTCTAAAGGTTTCAAGTTGAGTAGGACTAAGACGGAATATGTGGAATGTAAGTTCAGCGACGTGACGGGGGAAGCGGATGTTGAAGTCGGGCTTGAATTACATGTCATCCTCAAGAGAGAAAGTTGTAAGTACTTAAGGTCAATTATCCAGGGAGATGGGGAGATCGACGGGGATGTTACGCACTGTATTGGGGTGGGGTGGATGAAATGGAGGTTAGCGCATGGAGTCCTGTGTGACAAGAATGTGCCACAGAAGCTCAAAGGTAAGTTCTATAGAGCGGTGGTTAGACCGATCATGTTGTGTGGAGCTGAGTGTTGTCTAGTCAAGAATTCACATATCCAGAAGATGAAAGTAGCAGAAATGAGATGTTGAGATGGATGTGTGGGCACACTAGGCTGTGTAAGATTCGGAATGAAGATTCGGGAGAGGGTGGGCGTGGTTCCCGTGGACGACAAGATGCAGGAAGCGCGACTTAGATGGTTCAGACATGTGCGGAGGAGAAGCCTAGATGCACCAGTTAGGAGGTGTGAGCAGTTGACTTTGGCAGGTACGAGAAGAGGCATAGGGAGGCCTAAGAAGTATTGGGGCGAGGTGATCAGGCAGGACATGGCGCGACTTCAGATTTCCGAGGACATGGATATTGATAGGAACATGTGGAGGTCTAGCATTAGGGTGGTAGGCTAGGGGGTAGTCGAGAGTTTTTCTCTCTTTGTACTGGGTAGTCCGATAGAGTTTCGTTTAGGTTTGTTAGCGGTCTTTGTTGTGTTCACATTGTTGTTTTGCATAATTTTGTGTTTTTGTCCTTTCACTTATTCACTGTTGTTATTTTCTTTCTGGTATCTTTTTGTTGTTGCATGCCTTTTCTCTTGTTTCTTTTCTGATATTATTGTCTCTCCTGTTGAGCCGAGAGTCCCCCGGAAACACCCTCTCTATCCTTTTCAGGAAAGGGGTAAGGTCTGCGTACACTCTACTCTCCCCAAACCCCACTAGTGGGATTTTACTAGGTATGTTGTTGATTTTAAGCAAAAAATAACTTGAAAAAATCGACTATAGAATTACTTATATAAAACTTTATTATTACATACACACACACACATATATATATATGTTTACCTCGAAATACAAGTAACAATTAAACTTGTGATGTGGTTATAAGGATATGTAATATAATTCAATGCCAATTGATAAATAGCTAAATAAATAAAGGAATTAAACGATTAAGATGAACCAAACCAGTGTACTTGCAAGTTATCGACCCCGATATGAATTAGGCTCGAGATCAAGTGCCAAGAACAGTAAGAACAACAAGAATAACACGGAAAAATGAGCAGAATGCACTGTAAGAACAACAAAGAATCAAGAGTAAGCAAAAAGAGCAGAGTGTTTGTATTTCTCAATAGTAAGCGATAACTCGTGTATGATGATAATTGTGATCATATTCGCCTTACAAATGAACAGGGTTCCTCTTTATATAGTAGAGGAGTTCTAAATAAGGTATGACTCTAATTTCAGTAGTAGAATACATGATTGATATCATTAACCGTTAATGGTTCTACCGGTTCCCAGATTCTCGCCGGGATTGGTGGTCGATTGCGGATATCTCGTAATTCTGTTACTATGATGTCGATTTATCCTGATCTCGATCCCTTAGTATTCATATTCTCTAAGCACGAACTTTCTTCGATACCGGTTCACTCTCGAGACATACCCTCGAACCCGTTGAATCGGGTATCCTCAGTTTTTACCGTATACGGATAGTCCCCGCATTTCTTAGAATGAAATTCTAAGGAACGATTTGAGCCTCAAATTTTTTATATCTCAATTGTGATGTCATTCCCATGACGTAAGCGATGGATGTGATCAAAATGTCCTGTCAGTTCGATTTCCAAAAACCATCAATGCATGTCAGTCATCGGTCGGCCACTAGTGGCACCGAACCGTCGTTTTACACCTATAAATATCATCTCTTTAGTAGATTCAAACTTTACTTTTCTTTGATCATAAACTCTTGAGTTCAGACTTTCCTCTCCTACTAAACCACCGTTGTTCCACCAGAGCCGCCAGTTCTGAACCTTCTTTTTACTCCACTCATACGTAAATGGTGAATACCTCTAACATAGTACCGCAAAAGGATAAAGCTCCATCTTCGTCCTCCCGGCCGGACGGTGATAAAACGCAGGTAGAAACCGTCGCCCATAAATACGTACCTGACCCCTGTTTCCTTTGAACTGATTTTAAGGTTGATAACCCCTCAGCAGTGCCGGGCCGATGCGAACATGTGTCGGTGTACATGTGTTCGATTACCGAGGGCCATGTTGAGGCCATGAAGAAGGACTGCAAATAGGGTACAGAGGTGGTGGTGCAAATTCCTACGCCTAAAGAGAACATCACCACACATGTGAAGGGGTCCTTGAGTGTTTACCCCTTCACATTGGGTCTCGTCGACCCCGTGATCTCCGACTTCTGCAAGAGGTACGAGGTCACCCACGGTCAGCTCCGCCCCTCACTTTGGCGCATAGTGATCATGCTGCACTTATACTCCAACAAGGCCAGGGGTTGGAGTTAACATTGGACCACCTTATTCGGTTATACATGCCTCGACTCTATCGAGGGCTAATCAGACTTAAATGCCGAGCAAACAAAGCCCTATTATTGAATATCAACGAGGATAAAGATCGGGGCTAGATGAGTTGATTCATACGGGTGAGGACATGTGATATAATACCATACGAGAAGATGTCGTTTCCTGAGGAGTGGAAAGCCAAACGTAAGTGACTTTTTGTTCTTTTGGTTCTAAGTCTCTTTCGATCTTGTCTAACACTTTTCTTCGATCATGCAACTGACCCTTGGATGCCCGAGGCGATGCCTGATTTTGAATACTGGATCCACAAGCTTGCCTCCACCTCGACTCGTGTTGAACAAGTGTGGAGGGATTTGGCTAAAGGAAAGCGGGAGGCCAAAAACCATGGTAAGGTCCCTTCTTACGTATTCTGAAACAATTACTCCTTTTCTCTATTATTGATCTTCTGTTTATGTAGGTCTGACCATAGATGCCATTATGAGGCCTTCGAGCGAAGGTGGCGAAGCTATGTCTCTAGTTCCGAGGCTAGAAAATGACAAGAAAAGAAAAAATCCCTCGCGATCCGAGGTCTCCAAACCCAAACCTCGAAGGGTGAGGAGAAAAACAGTCGGCCTCTCGACGGGTGTGGTCCAAACGTTGAGGGACCAGGATGGGGAGGAGGAAGAAGAAGGCTCCTCGGCGTTGATATCTCACCCCAGAAAGGCTATCAAGGTTGCTTTGCATTCTGAGCTGCCGCCCGCTACAACCGAGCCTCACATTGAGGAGGCTTCAAAGAAAAGTTCGGGGGCGAACCCCAAGTCTCCTGAGGTCAAGGCGGTGTCTCGATCATCAACTTCTATACCTGGTGGGGCTGGTTTTGAAACCAGGAGGATCAGACAAAGTGCTTCGAGCAATTCGCTCGGGGCCATGACAATAGGTCAAATGCCTTCAATGTCGGTCTACTCCGAAGAGGCGATAAGAGATTCCCAAAGGCTGAAGACCCCCGAGATTGGCAGAGGCTCTAGCGTTGGCGATCCTTTTCGGGATTGCTTCGTAGGGGTCGATGAAGCCTCTGATATCACTGATGCTTCGATCCTTATGGAGGAAGCTCAGCGTCTTTTCTCCAAGGTAAGTGTTTGTTGTGTTTTGGTCATTTATCTTCATCTTTTTTTAAAGGTTATTCTTTCTAACTTATGTTCTTCTTCCTCGTATAGGTTTCTGCCAAATTCTGAGCTGACCTTAGTCAGTGCGAAGTCGATCTCCAGAGGGTCTCGGACGAGAGGAATGATTTGAATATCCTTTGTGGCCAAAAGGATGAGTTCATAAAGGAACTTCAAGCGGACCTGACCAAGGCTCATGAAGACAAGACCGAGTTGGACAAACATGTAACCGCCCTTTTGATTCAGTATGGAATCGACTCCACTGTGGAAGCTAACACTTCGACGTCTCAGCTGCAGCAGAAGGTGGAGAAGATCGGTCTTTTTCGGGCGGAGGTCGATCATGTTAAGACTGAATACGATTGGTGGAGAGCTAGGATGGACCGCTTTGCTGTAGAAAAGGAAGCAACTTTGGCCAAGTTGTCTTCGGCGGAGGCCCAACTCCAAGATCTTAGAGAAAAAGGTTATGCTCAGGCTAAAAGGGTCGAAGATATCGAAGCCGGGCTCAGCGAGGCTAAGGCTGAGATCGACAAGACTAAGGCCAAGGCGGACAAATCCATAGCCATGTACTAGGCTGATGTCGTAGCTATTCAAACCCAGTTGAGGGAGGCTTCTAATCGGGAGCAGTGGTGCAGTGATTTGGCGAAGTGCCAATCCCCGAGGGAAACCCTCGAGGAAATTCATGCTCGAGGTTTTGACCTCTCCGAAGATATTGCTCAGGCGAAAGAGCTCGAGATCGAAGCCAGGCAGCTCGTCTCTTCTGATGATGATGACGATGGAGGATCCGATAATGGATAATACGGAGGTGAGTTTGACGAAGAAGATGCCCCCGAAGAAGTCGTTCGGGAGGAGGCCGGTATTGAGGGGACTATCTCGGATCATAACTAGATTGTAGCTTCTTTTTTCTTTTTGTAAGGATCTGGCTGGCCCTTTGCGCACATATTTTTTGATATAATGAAAAATAAAATTGATGCCTTCATGAGTTTTTCTTCCCTGTCCCTTGTATGTTTATTTGTTCCTGCTGAAAGATTTTCATTACTTCATTTTAACTTGTGATCGAAATAAACCCTTAGGCTCTTAAGTTTTTACAAGGGCAAGTCCCCGAGCTATGAAGGCAAGTCCCAGAGTCTGAAGCTCATTCGAGAACTTATGTCGGGGGTGGCTTAATCCAACTGACCGACGAATTATCTTCAATGTCCAAGTCCGAATGAATCTTGAGTTTTAGGATAAAGTGAACCCTAAGGTTCTCAACATATGGTTGTTAGGTATATCGAGCTTACCATTATACCTTTTATGTGAATCTTCGAGCTGTAGTTAATAATTTGTTTAAGATCGTAATAACTGAACCCTGGGGTTCGAATTGACTGAGAGCGAGGTCTCGAACTCTAATTGTATCGGCCTTTAGGCTTATTAGATCAACCCTTAGGCTCTTTTATATTGGCCTTTAGGCTCTCTAAATTGGCCCTTAGGCTCTTTTAGGTTGGCCCTTAGGCTCATTAAGTTGGGCCAATTAAGCCCCTAAAAACGGCTATAAGTTTTCACCTTTTCGGCTAAAAGACTTAGTGAAAATTTCTTTATGCCTTAGCATGTTTTTTTGTACCCGTTGGGTTTATCGAGAGTTCAAGGATCGGAACCCAATTTTATCTTAACTCGTTTGTGTTAAAATAATTTAATACCTCTTGAGGCTTTTTCGAAGGCTGATATTATCGAAGCCTTTAAGTTATTTGGGGGATGATTTTATCGAAGCCCTTTTTTGTTTGCTTTGCCAAGGGTAGCCTTATTTAACCATTTTTTCAAGGTGTCTGAAGGTCTTTAGTTTATGGCGGAAGTCAGACGTCTCCGAGCCGCATTATTTCGTCCGTAGCCTTTTTATATGATTGTAGTCTTTAATATGGTCGTAGCCTTCGGGTATGTCTCTTGGACTTGTTTCCCGATAACATTTCTAACTTGTTCAAAATGTTAGTCCCCGAGTGTGATGGCCTCAGCATGTATATCGGGGGGTGCCTCTTCGAGGTCTTATGATTTCGAACTTAGATAGCTCGAATAGGTAGTCCCCAAGTGTTCGAAGTATGTTTGCACTTGGCCTTTGGGCCATTTTTCACAAGTGTTAGTTTTGCACAATAGGTCATAAGTACATGACTCATATAATATAGATTCTACTTCAAACATGGGATGTTTGATAAAAAAGAGAGTGCTTCTTTGTATTATTCATACATGCGTACATGTTTTGTTTTCGGGACTCGACTAATCTATATGGACACGGTTCATTCAACCGTTTGGCCCATTATAAAATTCTTCCTATCGAGACCCATTTACATAACATCTGAGGGTGATGCCCCCCAGTGTTCGAGGTTGATTGAAAAGAATCCTTGGATACTGTTGAATTATTCCCAAGTAGCACATAATTTTTTCCTCGTTAAAAACCTTGCCGGAAAAACCCATTTGGGATAAAAACCGGTCTAAGGGAAAAAGAGTGCAACGCGTACTTTAAAACCCGAGGTCTCGATTTCTTGGACCGGATACCTGCAACTAGTTTTGAATATTTAAGTAAATGAAAAAGGATAAATCCATACCTTAGCAATAACATCGCTTGAGGAGTGATATGTTCCAATTATTCGACAATGGCTCGCCGTCCATTATTCCAAGCTTGTATGATCCTTTCCCGACTATGTCGAGGATTTGATAGGGTCTTTCCTAATTAGGATAGCATTTCCCTTCATTAGGGTCTCGAGTATTGATGGTAGTTTTACTTAAGACCAAGTCCCCGACTTTGAAGTGTCGAAGATTGGTTCTTCTGCTGTAATACCTCTCGAATCGTTGCTTTTGTGTGGCCATTCGAACGAGTGTCGCTTATAGTCTTTCATCTAACAGTTCGAGGCTGGTATTCATTTCCTCGTGGTTTGATTCTTCCATTGGATGTCGAAACCTGGCGCTGGGCTCTCCGACTTAGACAGGTATTAAGGCTTCAGGGCCATAAACTAAACAAAATAGAGTTGCTCCGGTACTGGACTTCGATGTCGTCCGATATGCCCATAGAACCTCGAGCAATTTTTCTCTCCACTTCCCTTTGGCTTCAATTAGCATTTTCTTCAAGTTTTGGATGATAGTTTTGTTTGTTGATTCGGCCTGTTCGTTTCCACTAGGGTGATATGGCGTCGATAGTATCCTCTTTATTTTGTGATCTTCGAGGAATTTCGTTACTTTACTGCCGATGAATTGTTTGACGTTATCATACACTATCTCTGCCGGTATCCCAAATTGACATGCAATGTGATCCCATATGAAGTCGATCACTTATTTTTCTCTGACTTTCTCGTAGGCCTATGCTTCAACCCATTTAGAGAAATAAGCAGTCATAAATATAATGAATTTAGCTTTACCTGGGGCCGATGGTAGAGGAACGACGATGTCCATTCCCCATTTCATGAATGTCCATGGGGATAGGACCGAGTGAAGCTGTTCATCGGGCTGGTGAATCATTGGTGCAAACCTTTGACATTTGTCGCATCTTCGAACGAACTCCTTAGAGTCTTTCTCCATGCTATCCCAATAGTATCCAGCTCTGATGACCTTTCGAATTAGTGACTCTGCGCCAAAATGGTTTCCACAAGTGCCTTCGTGGATTTCTCGCAAAACATAGTCCATATCTCCCGACCCCAAGCATACTGTCACGACCCAATTTTCCCTCCGAACGGGTTCGTGACGGCACCTAGTCTAGACGACTAGGTAAGCCTAAGCATTCAAGTGAATTAAGAGTACACGAGGCAAAACAAAGGAAAATAATATAAAACAATACTTATAATCAATGCCGCTCGGCATTTACGGCTTACTTCGCCCTAGACCCGGAATATCTACAACATCACAATCTAAACTCTATGGCTCAATGTACAAAACTAGAAATGAAAGTGTAGTCTCATATGCGAACTATAACTATGCTAGAATAGGAGGGGGACTCGAAAGCTCTGCGGACGCTGTAGAAATACCTCAAAGTCTCCCAAATATATGCTACTCTACTGACTCCGGAACAGTGCGCCGGTACCTGGATCTGCACATGGGAAAAACATGCGCAGAAGGGCGTGAGTACTCCACATTCGGTACCCAGTAAGTGCCAAGCCTAACCCCAGTCAAGTAGTGATGAGGTCAGGTTGCGGATCTACTGAGTTTGCAAAACTAACAGGTATAATCAACAGTTAAGTAAAGCAGTAATAATTAAAGGGAAGTAAAGTGAACCAGAAAGAACGAATGTATTAAATATCAGTTCTGCACAGCATATAAATCAGTAGATAGTCGTGCAATGCATTGTAGGGGAAAGTCTCAGGTCTCAGCCCGCAATCCCAATGTAAATATGCAATGCAATGCAAGGAAAAGTCTCAGGTCTCGGCCCGCAATCCCAATGTAAATATGTGATGCAATGCAGGGGAAAGTCTCAGGTCTCAGCTCGGAGTCCCAATGTAAATATGTAATGCAATGCAAGGTAAAGTCTCAGGTCATAGCCCACAGTCCCAATGTAAATATGAAATGCGAGGCGTATTTCAGACATAGCGTAATTCAAAAGTTTAGGAAAAACAGTTGGCAAATATAGAGTAAAGTACTTAAACCAGTTTTAAGTAATAGTAACGAGTGGAAAACCAGGTAAAATTGTTTGACTTGATAAAATCTTAAGTCACTACTCAGTTAAACCAATAACGGGAATAATAGGAATTGAAGATGAAGTATGTCATAGAAGGAAGTAATGGAATTAGTGAAAATATCCCATGCACGTACCCGTCACCTCACGTACACGGGGGTTTATATCAAAAATTAGTTATAAATGCCCAAGGGAAATTCCCCAACACAGAATTAGGCAAGCCACTTACCTCGACGGTGTTAATCAACCAATAATCACGCTCTTGCCACGAGTATCCAACTCCGGGTGGCCCAAATCTATTCAATTCGATTGCATAAGGTAAATATTATTTCAAGAAATCACAATAACTAATTAATTCGAAGCTAAAACGCGAAATTTGGAATTTTGACCAAAATGCCCCTCGGGCCCACGTCTCGGAATCGGATAAAGTTATATTTTTTTTCGGACACCCATTCACTCACGAACTCACTTGAACAAGAATCATTGAAATCCGATGTCAAAACTCCCTAAATTCTCTTTTTTTTTTGTTGGGGGAGTTTCATCAAGTTTCCATGGTTTTTCGCCCATTTTTGTTAATTAGATTAAGGAAAACGACGTGGGTTAATGGTTTGACAATGAATTAGGATTAGAAAACGTTACCTATGATCCTTCTCTTCAAATCCCACTGAAAATCGCCAACTCCTGAGCTCTCAAACGATCTTGGACTTATAAATTTCCAACCCTCGGATTTTGAAATAAACAAGACAGGGATCTCGCACATGTGATCCCTTTAACCGCACCTGCAGAAATTCCATCGCAGGTGCGGAAATCACTTAAGATCACCTGGGGCCGCACCTGCGGTCCTGCGCCTGCGGAACCTAGGTCGCACCTGCGACCTCTGGCCACCCCACTCAACAACTGCACCTGCGACCAGGCCGGCCGCACCTGCGTGTCCGCACCTGCGGAAAAACCATCGCAGGTGCGAGACACTAGAAACAGTTCTGGTTCTGCAACACATAAGGCTCCAATTTCACCTGTTGGGCATCCGTAACAACCCCGAGGCCCCCGGGACCTCAACCAAACCTACCATCTGACCTAATTACCTTATTCAAACTTGGTCGGGCCTTGAAAACACATCCCATAACATCAAAATCATCAATTATGCCTAGATTCAAGCCTAAGAACTTAGGAATTTTCAGGAATTCACATTCGACGCCGAAATACGTCAAAACTCGTCCGAATGACCTCAAATTTTGCACACAAGTCATAAATGACATTCCGAACCTTCTATCGCTTTCGGAATTCCATTCCGAGTCCGATATCAAAATCTCACCTATCGGCCAAAATCACCGAAATTCTAACTTTCGCCAATTCAAGCCTAAATCTACACCCGACCTCGAAAACACATTCCGAACACACTCCTAAACCCGAAACCACTCAACGGAGCTAACGGAGTTGGCGGAATTCCGTTCCGACCCATCCTCACATAGCTCTAGCTACGTCCTAATTTCTAAAGCTGAAATTCACATTAAAGGACTATGTGTCCTAAATCACTCCAAATTTCACAACTCAACGCTCCGACAAGTTCCATTAACATAATAATGCATGGGAGAAGCAGTTATTAGGGGATCGGGGCGCTAACTCTCAAAATGACCGACCGAGTCGTTACATTCTCCCCCTCTTAAGAAAATCGTTCGTCCTCGAACGAGTATAGAAACATACCTGAAGCTGCGAAAAGATGAGGGTACTGACTCCGCATATCCTGCTCGGTCTCCCAAGTCACCTCCTCAACCGGATGATCCCTCCACTGCACTTTGACTGAGGAAATATTCTTCGATCTGAGCTTTCTGACCTGCCTGTCCAAAATGGCCACAAGCTCCTCAACATAAGATAAATCCTTGTCCAATTGAACTGAGCTGAAATCCAAAACATGAGTGGGATCACCGTGATACTTCCGGAGCATGGAAACGTGGAATACCGGATGAACTCCTGCCAGATTGGGAGGCAATGCCAGCTCATAAGAAACCTCCCCAACCCGCTACAACACCTCAAAAGGGCCAATGAACCTCGGACTCATCTTACCCTTCTTCCCGAATCTCATGACGCCTTTCATAGGCGATACCCGAAGCAAAACTTGATCACCAGTCATAAATTCCAAGTCACGAACTCTCCGGTCCGCATAGCTCTTCTGCTTGGACTGAGTTGTGCAAAGTCTCTCTTGGATCACCTTCACCTTGTCCAGGGCATCCTGGACCAAATCTGTACCCAATAATCAGGCCTCGCCCGACTCAAACCATCCCACTGGAGACCAGCACCGCTTACCATACAGATCCTAGAACAGTGCCATCTGAATGCTGGACTGGTAACTTTTGTTATAAGCAAACTCTGCAAGAGGCAAGTACTGATCCCATGATTCTCCAAAATCCATCACACAACCACGGAGCATATCCTCAAGAATCTGAATCGTGCGCTCAGATTGTCCGTCCGTATGAGGGTGGAATGTTGTACTGAGGTCAATCTGGGTACCCAACTCACTATGTAAGGCTCTCCAGAAGTGCGAGGTGAACTGAGGACCTCGATCTGATATAATAGATATTGGTACACCGTGCAACCGGACTATCTCCCGAATGTAGATCTGGGCCAACCTCTCAGAAGAATATGTAGTCAACACTGGAATGAAGTGAGCTGATTTGGTCAGCCGGTCCACAATCACCCAAATAGCATCATTCTTCCCCAAAGTCCGAGGAAGTACAACCACAAAGTCCATGGTGATCTGCTCTCACTTCCACTCTAGAAGCCTAATCTGCTGAAGTAATCCTCCCGGTCTCTGATGCTCACACTTGACCTGCTGACAATTGAGGCATCTGGCTACGAACTCCACTATATCCTTCTTCATCCTCCACCACCAATAGTGCTGTCTCAGATCCTGGTACATCTTCGCGGTACCGGGATGAATGGAGTACCGCGAGATATGGGCCTCCTCAAGAATCAACTCTCGAAGTTCATCTACATCGGGCACACAAATACGGTCCTGCAGCCTCAGCACACCATCATCACCTATGGTCATATCCCTGACCCCATCCCGCCGAACTCTATCCCGAAGAGCTCGAAGGTTGGGATCATCATACTGGCGCTCCCGAATGCGGTCAGAAAGAGAAGATCGGGCAACGACACAAGCCAATACTCCGTGAGGCTCAGAAAGATCCAGTCTCACAAACTGACTGGATAAAGACTGAACATCCAAGGCTAAGGGCCTCTTAGCTGTATGAAGGTATGCCAAACTACCCAAACTCTCCGCCCGGCGACTCAAGGCGTCGGCCACCACATTGGCCTTCCCCGGGTGGTATAATATAGTGATGTCATAATCCTTGAGCAACTCCAACAACCTACGCTAGCACAAATTAAGATCCTTCTGCCTGAATATGTGCTGCAAACTCTGGTGATCCGTGAATATCTCATAGGGAACACTATATAAATAATGACGCCATATCTTCAGGGCGTGAACAATCGCTGCCAACTCAAGATCATGCACATGGTAGTTCTTCTCGTGCACCTTCAACTGTCTGGACGCGTAGGCAATCCCCCTACCGTCTTGCATCAACACTGCTCCTAGGCTAATCATCGAAGCATCACAATAGATCGTATAGGATCCCGAACCTGCGGGTAATATTAACACTAGAGCTGTAGTCAAGGCTGTCTTGAGCTTCTGAAAGATCTCCTCACACTCCTCAGTCCATATAAAAGGTTCACCCTTCTGGGTCAATCTGGTCATGGGTGCTGAAATGGATGAAAATCCCTCCACAAAACGGCGATAATACCCAGCCAAACCGAGGAAACTGCGAATCTCAGTAGATGAAGATGGTCTAGGCCAACCTTGCACTGCCTCCACCTTCTTCGGATCTACCTTGATCCCATCCGAAGATACCACATGGCCTAAGAATGCCACAGAATCAAGACAAAATTCACACTTGGAGAATTTGGCATACAACTTCTTCTCTCTCAAGGTCTGAAGCACGGTCCTCAAGTGCTGCTCATGGTCCTCCCGGGACTGAGAATATACCAGGATGTCGTCAATGAATACGATGACAAAAGTATCAAGATACGGCCGAAATACGCGGTGCATCAGGTGCATGAAGGCTGCTGGGGCATTGGTCAACCCAGATGACATAACAAGGAACTCATAGTGGCCATATCTGGTCCTGAATGGAGTCTTCGGGATATCCGGCTCCCGAATCTTCAACTGATGATAACCCAAATGAATATCAATCTTGGAGAACACCTTATCACCCTGTAACTGGTCAAATAAATCATCAATGCGGGGCAATGGGTACCTGTTCTTTACTGTCACCTTATTCAGTTGTCGGTAGTCGATGCACTTACGCATCGAACCATCCTTTTTCTTCACAAATGACACCGGAGCACCCCAAGGTGATACACTGGGCCTGATGAAACCTTTGTAAAGCAACTCCTTCAACTCCTTTAACTCAGGAGGAGCCATGCGATATGGAGGAATGGAAATGGGCTGAGTGCCCAGTAACAAATCAATGCCAAAATCAATGTCTCTGTCGGGTGGCATACCCGGAAGATCAGCTGGAAAAACATCAGGGTAGTCCCTCACATCTGGAACTGACTCAACTGTAGGGGTCTCAACACTAGTATCCCTCACATAAAACAAATACGCATCACATCCCTTTCCAACCATCCGTTGGGCCTTAAGGAAAGAAATGACTCGGCGGGGAGTGTACTCTAAGGAACCTCTCCACTCTAACCTCGGTAATCCTGGCATAGCCAGCGTCACGGTCTTGGCGTGACAATCAAGAATATCATAGTAGGGAGACAACCAGTCCATACCCAAGATAATGTCAAAATCTACCATACTGAGTAATAATAAATCAGCCCTGGTCTCAAAACCAATGATAACAATCAAACACGACTGATATACGCGGTCCACAACAAGAGAATCTCCCACAAGAGTAGAAACATAAACGAGGGAACTCAAAGAATCCCGAGATATCCCCAAATGTGAAGCAAAGTAAGAATACACGTATGAATATGTAGACCCTAGGTCAAATAATACCGAGGCATCCCTATGACAGACGGGGAAGATACCTTTAATAACTAAATATGAAGCAATGGCCTCGGATCGGGCTGTAAGGGCATAATATCTGGCCAAACCTCCCCCTCTAGGACGACCTCGGCCTCCCCGACCTCCACCTCGAGCTGCCTGAGATGGTGAGGTAGTAGTTGGGGCTAGAAGTATAGTTGGGGGACCTGGTGGAAGACGTGGAACCTGATATGACTGAGGTGGTGCACCCCTCCTAGATCTAGGGCAATCTCTAATCATATGACGAGGGTCACCACACCCAAAACAACCCCCCTGAGGGCGTGGCGGCTGCTGCTGGCTCTGAACTGGCCTGCTTGACTAATCGGTAATAGCACCTCGAGGTGAAGGCACCTGAGATGGTGGTGCATAATAAGGCTCCTGAGGTCTAGAAGGAGCCGGAATACCGTTGGCTGCTGGAAGAGATAAATGAATGGGGCGACTCACAAAACCCCTTCCAAAGCGTGTTGCAGGTGCACGAACTCCTGAAAAGTGACCCGTCTCTCGATACCTCTTGGCCTCTCTCTCCTCCCTGTCCCGGGCTAACATACTCTCAATCCTCCAGGCAATGCTCATGGCCTGCTGGTAAGTGATATCTGTCTCCATCTCCCTGGACATGCTGGTCCGAACACTAGGGTGGATCCCCTCAATGAAACGACGAACTCTCTCTCTGACGGTGGAAACCAAAGCTGGGGCATGGTGAGCCAAATCACTGTATCGAACTGCGTACTCTGACACAGTCATAGTGCCCTGGAGTAACTGCTCAAACTCTGCACGCCAAGCATCCCTAAGGCTTTGAGGGACGAACTCAAGTAGGAACATATTTGAGAACTGAGCCCAAGTAAGTGAAACTGCCTCGTCCGGACTGCTCAACTCAAAAGCACGCCACCACTGATAAGTTGCTCCCCTCAGCTGGAAATCAGTGAATGAGACCCCACTCGTCTCCACGATACCCATAGTGCGGAGAATGTGATGACACTCTTCAAGAAAACCCAGAGCGTCATCTGAAGCTAATCCGCTGAACTCAGGTGGGTGGTACTTCTTGTACCTCTCAAGACGGAGCA
The DNA here is from genome assembly GCA_005239495.1 of Nicotiana undulata. Lineage (NCBI taxonomy): Eukaryota > Viridiplantae > Streptophyta > Magnoliopsida > Solanales > Solanaceae > Nicotiana > Nicotiana undulata. The sequence continues at coordinate 51,328 of ML263742.1, forward strand.
GCTCGGACTTAGATGCAGCTGCTCTAGCCTCATGCTGAACTGGAGCTGCTGGAGGCATAAGGATATACTCTGGAACCTTCCCCATGTGAACCCTCTGCTCAGGAGTACGGGCTGCGGGAGTCTGTGTCCCTCCCCCGACCTGGGATGTAGCTGGGGCTATCAGTAGTAGTCCCGCCTGAGACAGAGTACTGAAAGCACTCATGAACTAGGCCAAAGTCTCCTGGAGGGCTGGAGTAATAGTAGGAACCTCCGGCGCCCCTTCAATTGTGGCTGCTGGGGGATCCTCTGCCTCCGCTCTAGCCGGTGCTCGGGCTGCACCACGTGCTCGTCCTCTGCCCCGGCCCCTGCCTCTGGTGGCTCTGGCTGGGGGCTCGGGTGCCTGGTCATCAATACGTCTGATATGAGTACGAACCATCTGTAAGCAAGAATAGAATAGAGTTTAAGAGTTTTGATGGCAGTAACTAGCACGATAAGGAATTCCAAGAAGTATGATTTATCTTAACAGTTACATAGCCTCCCGAAGATAGATACGGACGTCTCTGCACTGATCCACGAGACTATAATAAACCGGCTTGTGATGTTGTGACTCTTATGAACCTAGACGCTTTGATACCAACTTGTCACGACCCAATTTTCCCTCCGAACGGGTTCGTGACAGCACCTAGTCTAGACGACTAGGTAAGCCTAAGCATTCAAGTGAATTCAGAGTACACGATGCAAAACAGAGGAAAATAATATAAAACAATACTAATACTCAATGTCACTCGGCATTTAAATCGCCTCATACCCGGAATATCTACAACATCACAAGCTAAACTCTATGGCTCAATGTACAAAACTGAAAATGAAAGTGTAGTCTCATATGCGAACTATAACTATGCTAGGATAGGAGGGGGACTCGGAAACTCTGCGGACGCTGCAGAAATACCTCAAAGTCTCCCAAAGATCTGCTACTCTGCTGACTCCGGAACAGTGCGCCGGTACCTGGATCTGCACATGGGAAAAACATGCACAGAAGGGCGTGAGTACTCCACATTCGGTACCCAGTAAGTGCCAAGCCTAACCCCAGTCAAGTAGTGACGAGGTCAGGTTGCGGCTCTACTGAGTTTGCAAAAATAACACGTATAATCAATAGTTAAGTAAAGCAGTAATAATTAACAGGAAGTAAAGTGAACCGAAAAGAACGAATGTATTAAATCTCAGTTCCGCACACATATAAATCAGTAGATAGTCGTGCAATGCATTGTAAGGGAAAGTCTCAGGTCTCAACCCGCAGTCCCAATGTAAATTTGCAATGCAATGCATGGGAAAGTCTCAGGTCTCGGCCCGCAGTCCCAATGTAAATATGTGATGCAATGCAGGGGAAAGTCTCAGGTCTCAGCCCGGAGTCCCAATGTAAATATGTGATGCAATGCAAGGGAAAGTCTTAGGTCATAGCCCACAGTCCTAATGTAAATATGAAATGCGAGGCGTATTTCAGACATAACGTAATTCAAAAGTTTAGGAAAAACAGTTGGCAAATATAGAGTAAAGTACTTAAACCAGTTTCAAGTAATAGTAACGAGTGGAAAACCAGGTTAAATTGTTTGACTTGATAAAATCTTAAGTCACTCCTCAGATAAACGAACAACGGGAATAATAGGAATTGAAGATGAAGTATGTCATAGAAGGAAACAATGGAATTAGTGAAAATATCCCGTGCACGTATTCGTCACCTCACGTACACGGGGGTTTATATCAAAAATCAGTTATAAATGCCCAAGGGAAATTCCCCAACACAGAATTAGGCAAGCCACTTACCTCGACGGTGCTAATCAACCAATAATCACGCTCTTGCCACGAGTATCCAACTCCGGGTGGCCCAAATCTATTCAATTCGATTGCATAAGGTAAATATCATTTCAAGAAATCACAATAACTAATTAATTCGAAGCTAATACGCGAAATTAGGAATTTTGACCAAAACGCCCCTCGGGCCCACGTCTCGGAATCAGATAAAGTTATATTTTTTTCCAGACACCCATTCACTCACGAACTCACTTGAACAAGAATCGTCGAAAAATTCGATGTCAAAACTCCCTAAATTCTCAGATTTTTTTGGTTGGGGGAGTTTCATCAAGTTTCCATGGTTTTTACCCATTTTTGTTAATTAGATTAAGGAAAACGATGTGGGTTAATGGTCTAACAATGAATTAGGATTAGAAAACGTTATCAATGATCCTTCTCTTCAAATCCCACTGAAAATCACCAATTCTCGAGCTCTTAAACGATCTTGGACTTATGAATTTCCAACCCTCATATTTTGGAATAAACAAGACAGGGATCTCGCACATGCGGTCCCTTTAACCGCACCTGCAGTGCCGCACCTGCAGTGCCGCACCTGCGGAAATTCCATCGCAGGTGCGGAAATCACTTATGATCACCTAGGGCCGCACCTGCGGTCCCGCGCCTGCGGAACCCAGGTCGCACCTGCGACCTCTGGACACCCCACTCAATAACCGCATCTGCGACCAGGCCGGCCGCACCTGCGGAAAAACCATCGCAGGTGCGAGACACCAGAAATAGGTCTGGTTCAGCAGCACATAAGGCTCAAATTTCACCCGTTGGGCATCCGAAACAACCCTGAGGGCCTCGGGACCTCAACCAAACCTACCATCTGACCCAATTACCTTATTCAAACTTGGTCGAGCCTTAAAAACACATCCCATAACATCAAAATCATCAATTATGCCTAGATTCAAGCCTAAGAACTTAGGAATTTTCAAGAATTCACATTTGACGCCGAAACACGTCAAAACGCGTCCATATGACCTCAGATTTTTCACACAAGTCATAAATGAATATTCGTACCTGCTGTCGCTTTCGGAATTCCATTCCGAGTCCGATATCAAAATCTCACCTATGGGCCGAAATCGCCGAAATTCTAACTTTCGCCAATTCAAGCCTAAATCTACACCTGACCTCGAAAACACATTCCGAACACTCTCCTAACCCCGAAACCACTCAACAGAGATTACGGAGTCGGCGGAATTCCGTTCCGGACCCGTCCTCACACAGATCTAGCTACGACCCATTTTCTAAAGCTGAAATTCACATTAAAGGACTATGTGTCCTAAATCACTCCAAATTTTACCACTCAACACTCCGACAAGTTCCATTAACATAATAAGGCATGGGAGAAGCAGTTATTAGGGGATTGGGGTGCTAACTCTCAAAACGACCAAAATTAATTACTTCTCATAGCTTCGATAAATCTGCCCTCCGAAAAGTAAGCGAATAATCTGTGTACGGGTAAAATCAGGGATAATGTTACCCCCGATGTCCCGGTAAAGAAACAAGAGGGAAGCATGATCTGACGCATCTCGAGTAAAGCCGAAGAGTTCTTCATTTCTGAGCTCGGAAAGGACGGACCGTGCATCCTGCATCGGACACGGCTGAGCATCGGGTCCGGGTAGAGTGAAGTTCTGGGACTAAGGGAAAAGAGAAACGGTTAAGCACGAAGAGCAGGGAGACATAATATTCGCTCTCAACTGGATATAAAGGAGAAAATCTCGTTCGATATCAACTCTAGATTGACATTTACTGAAAAGAGAAGATTTTAAGCTTATTTGACTTGTACTAGGATTAAAACTCCCCTACTATATAAAGGGGAGAACATTTTTATTTAAACTACTATTGGAACACATATCTTAGCAATAAAGTTCATTTTGTATTCTAATTATTGTTCAAAGTGTTCTTCATTTCCTCTTCTCTTTACTTACAACCGAGCCCGTATCGAGGGCTCGATCGAAACCAGTGTCAGTGTTCAACCTACAGCCACACTTAATTTTTCCATCGCATTTGGTTTGATCGGTTTATCTCTCTTTAATTAAATTATTTGCTATTTTTAGATCATTCATGTTAAATTAGATTACATGTCCTTTAGCCGCGTACAAATTTAATTGTTACACATTTTAAAGGGTATATACAACTAAGAGTGCAAATGATTAAATATCTACCATAAAACTTTATATATTGTATACGGTAAAAATCGAGGATACCCGATTCTATGGGTTCGAGGGTATGTCTCGAGAGTGAGCCGGTATCGAAGCAAGTTTGGGCTTAGAGAATATGAAGACTAAGGGATCGAGATCAGGCTAAATCGACACCAAAATAACAGAATCACAAGATATCCGCAATCGACCATCAATCCCGGCGAGAATCTCGGAACCGGTAGAACCATTAATGGTGAATGATATCAATCATGTATTTTACTTCCGACATTAGAGTCATACCTTATTTAGGATTCCTCTACAATATAAAGAGAAACCATGTTCATTTTTAAGGCGGATATGATCACAATTATCATCATACACGAGATATCGCTTACTACTGAGAAATACAAACACTCTACTCTTTTGCTTCTCTTGATTATTTGTTGTTCTTATTGTGCATTCTGATCATTTTGTCGATGTTATTCTTGTTGTTCTTATTGTTCTTGGCACTTGATCTCGAGCCTAATCCATATCGGGGTCGATAACTTGCAAGTACACTGGTTTGGTCCATCTTAATCGTTTAATTCCTTTATTTATTTAGCTATTTATCAATTGGTATTGAATTAGATCACATATCCTTATAACCACATTACAAGTTTAATTGTACTCGTATTTCGAGGTAAATAGTTTGGCGCCCACCGCGGGGCTAAGGATAATAGTGATTGTTCAGTGTTAATTCTGGTATAACACACTATTTGACGCTTGCTTCTTGCCAAGAATTTTGTTTTCAGGATAAATCATGTCAAACTCAGCAAACACAGCTACATATGGTGACAACGACCTCGGACTCTACAGCAAGAATGAGAATGTTATCGCTCCAGGAATCGAGGTTCCATAGGCTGACCTCAGAGGAGCACCGCCCGCCAACCCGGTCGATGTCGGTTCACATATTGCTTTGAATGCGGATTTAGGCAGGGACTCCGATGGAAGCGTACACAAAGAGGGTCGAACTAACGTTCGAGGTACTCAGGGCAGAGGAGACGAAGGTGTTAGTCTCCAATTTATATTTGAAATGTTGCAAGCCCAACAAAATGTCGTTTCCCAGTTACAAAATCAGCACGTGGCTCTGAATAGGGTCGAACAAGAGGCTACTCGCCGTATCGAGCCAGTGCCTAAAATATCAGCCGATAATACTTCGACAAATGGCCTTGCTATAATGAGAATTCTCGAGGAGCTCACTAAGAGAATAGAATCGGGAGAAAAGAAAATCAAGGCCAACGACAAGAAGGTGGAAACCTATAACTCTCGAGTTGACAGATTCCAGGGGCACCACCGATCCTAAAGGGAATGGACTACAAAATGTTTGTGCAAAAACCATTCCCTCCAAGTGCGGCTCCAAAGCCCATGCCAAAGAAGTTCAGGATGCCCGATATACCAAAATACAATGGGACCTCGAACCCCAATGAGCACGTTACCTCTTATACGTGTGCTATCAAGGAAAATGATTTGGAAGATGATGAAATCGAGTCAGTATTGCTAAAGAAATTCGGGGAGACCCTGTCGAAGGGAGCTATGATTTGGTATCACAACTTGCCACCGAACTCTACCGATTCGTTCTCCATATTGGCATATTCGTTTGTAAAGGCATACACTGGAGCTATAAAGGTTGCAACGAGAAACTCGGACCTCTTCAAAGTGAAGCAGAGGGATAATGAGATGCTAAGAGAGTTCGTATCTCGAGTCCAAATGGAACGTATGGAGTTGCCGCCGGTTAGCGACGATTGGATTGTTCAGGCTTTCACCCAGGGATTAAGTGAGCGGAGTTCGATCGCATCACGCCAAGTGAAATAGAATTTGATAGAGTACCCGGCTGTGACTTGAGCAGATGTTCACAACCGATATCAATAAAAAATTAGAGTCTAGGACGATCAACTGGGAGCCCCCTCAGGTTCAGTGCATCCTAATCAGTCGCCATGTAAAAACCAAATAGATGTTGATATAGAATCAAGGCCAAATAAAGATCGGTATCAGCCATATGCTTCAAATACAAGGAATAACCATCTGGGGCGTCATTCTGCCCGGAACGATCGGAGGGGTGACCGAGGACAGAATTCTCGGGGACTCATGAGCAGAACTGGATTCGACAAATATGCAGATCCCACTGAAGCACCCCGATTTCAGAGTACAATTTCAGTGTTGATGCCTCGGGTATTGTATCGACCATCGAAAGGATTAAAGACACTAGGTGGCTCAGACCTATACAAATCGATCCTTCTCAAAGGAATCCAAACTTGATGTGTGAATACCGTGGCACGCATGGCCATAGGACCGAAGATTGCAGACAGTTGAGAGAGGAAGTAGCTCGATTGTTCAACGACGACCATCTTCTAGAATTCCTCAGTGATAGAGCCAAAAATCACTTCAGGGAAAGAGACGCAAAAATGACCAAGAAGAACCTCAGCATGTTATCCACATGATCGTCGGCGGGGTTGACGTCCAACAAGGACATGTCTTCAAATGAACCAAAGTATCGATTACAAGAGAAAAACAAACCCGAGACTATATGCTCGAAGGCACCCTAACATTCAACGACGAAGAGACGGAAGGCCTCTCTCAGCTACACAACGACGCCTTGGTAATTTCTATTTTTCTAAATAAAATTCAAGTTAAACGTGTTCTCATGGATCCAGGTTGTTCGGAGAACATAATCAGGTCGAGGGTTGTAGAGAAGCTCGGCATACTAGACCAGATTATACCTGTATCTCGAGTTCTAAACGGCTTCAACATGGCTAGTGAAACAACAAAGGGAGAAATAATCCTACCAGTGAACGTGGCCGGGACCATCCAAGACACAAAATTTCATGTCATTGAAGGCGACATGAGGTACAATGCACTGCTCGGAAGACCATGGATCTACAACATGAGGGCAGTACCGTCGACCCTTCACCAAATGATGAAGTTTCTAGCAGTGGATGGTGTGAAAATAGTTTATGGGGAACAACTCGCTGCAAAGGAGATGTTTGCTGTCGACGAGGTGACACTGATACCAGCACCTTCGACCTCAGAAAATTCGAGCGTCAAAGATAAGCAAGCGGCCAAATAACAATCATCGTCCCCGGTCTCGACCGAATCGGATAAGCAGGTAATCAAAAAAGATGAATATGATTTTCTCACTCCTCGAACTTTCGTCATTCCCGAAGAATCGGATGCAACAAAATCAACGGTTGAAGAGATGGAACATATGATACTCATCTAGTATCTACCCGAACGTAAGGTATATCTGGGAACAGGATTAACTCCTGAACTCAAGAAAAAATTCATTCAATTTCTTATTGATAACATGGATTGCTTTGCATGGTCCCATTTAGACATGACAGGAATCCCACCCGAGATCACAACTCATCAGTTGAGCCTGGATCCCAAGTTATACCGATAAAGCAAAAGAGAAGGCCTCGGTCCGAGGTGAAGCACACCTTTATAAAGGAAGAGGTAACTAAACTTCTTAAAATAAGGTTCATTAGGGAAGTCAAATATCCCGAGTGGTTAGCCAACGTAGTCGTAATCCCCAAAAAGGGGAACAAACTTAGATAGTGTGTAGATTATAAGGACCTGAATAAAGCATGTCCGAAAGACTCTTTTCCTTTTCCTAACATCGATCGAATGATCGATGCTACGGCTGGCCACGAGATACTTACTTTTCTTGACGCCTATTCTGGGTACAACCAAATCCAGATGGACCAAGAAGACCAGGAAAAAACTTCTTTTATCACTAAGTATGGAACTGGCTGCTATAATGTAATGCTTTTCGGTCTAAAAAACATGGGGGCTACATATCAACGCCTAGTTAACAATATGTTCGAAGAACATATAGGAAAATCAATAGAAGTTTACATTGACAGATTGACTACATGTTAGTTAAGTCCCTACGCGCAGAGGACCATTTGACTCATTGGCAGGAGACATTTGAAATCTTGAGGAAATACAACATGAAGCTTAACCCCGAAAAGTGTGCCTTCGAGGTCAGCTCGGGTAAATTCCTCGGCTTTATGGTGTCAAATCGGGGGATCGAGATCAATCTCGATAAAATCAAGGCCATTAAGGACATCACTATCGTGGACAGTGTATAAGACATTTCGACGCTAATCGGACGGATATCTGCCCTAGGCCGGTTCATATCGAGGTCGTCAGATCGGAGCCACAAGTTCTTTTCCTTACTTAAAAAGAAAAATGATTTTACATGGACTCCGAAATGTCAGCAAGCATTGGAGGAATTGAAACAGTACCTATCGAGCCCACCTTTGCTCCACACCCCAAAATTAGATGAGAAGCTATACCTATACTTGACGGTGTCCGAGATAGAGGTAAGTGGAGTATTAGTTCGAGAAGAACAAGGTACACAGTTTCCAATTTACTACATGAGTCGAACCTTAGGAGATGTTGAAACCAGGTATCCACACCTAGAAAAATTGGCACTTGCATTAATAAGCGCATCTAGAAAACTAAAGTCATATTTTACAATATCATCTTATATGTGTTATTACCACATATCCCCTTCTAAATATATTGCACAAGCCCGAGTTAACGGGCCGATTGGCCAAAGGGGCCGTTGAACTTGGCGGGTACGATATTGAGTATCAACCCCGAACGACCATCAAGTCTCAAATATTAGCATACTTCGTGGCAGACTTTTCGCCAACCCTCGTACCCGAAGTGAAAAACGAACTTCTGCTAAAATCGAGTGCATAATCAGGGGTATGGACCTTCTTCACGAATGGAGCCTCGAACGTGAAAGGGTTCGGGCTTGGTATTGTTTTAAAACCGCATATGGGCAATGTTATTAGACAATTGATTAAAACTGCCAAACTGAATAACAACGATGCCGAGTATAAGGCTATAATTGCATGTCTTGAACTAGCTAAAAGCTTGGGAGCAGAAGTCATCGAGGCTAAATGTGACTCCCTACTAGTAGTTAACCAGGTAAATGGACCCTTCGAAGTTCGAGAGGACAGAATGCGGAGGTACTTAGACAAATTATAGATCACCTTACACTGCTTCAAAGAATGGACCCTGCAACATGTACCTCGGAACAAAATACCGAGGTCGATGCACTTGCCAACTTGGGATCATCGGTCGAAGAAGACGAAATCATCTTGGGGACTGTCATCCAACTCTCGAGGTCTTTAATCGAGGAAGGACACACCGAAATCAATTCTACAAGCTTAACCTGGGATTGGAGGAACAAATACATCAAATATTTGAAGAACGGGAAGCTTCCATCAGATACCAAGGAATCTAGGACCTTATGAACTAAAGTAGCTTGGTTCACATTAGACGAAGATGAGACGTTATACAGAAGGACGTTCGATGGTCCATTGGCAGTATGTGTAACGACCCGATTCATCGGTCTACTCTACCTCAATTCACCATTTCGAACCTTATACAGAAGATTTTTCCGTACCATCTCCTTCTACCTATACCGCAATTGAAGCACCTAAAGGAGAATTTGGTGTCATTCAGGTCAGTAATGGAAGCAATCGTCCCTACCGTCGTAAAATAAGAGCACCTGGCTTTGCCCATTCACAAGGACTCGATTCTATGTCTAAACATCACATGCCAGCAGATGTGGTCACCATCATAGGTACTCAAGATATTGTGTCTGGACCCCGACTCCTCTCTCCGTACGCTACAATTGGGTCGATGGGTTAGTGAAACATCCCATCAATCGCGTTGTTCTGACTTCGAACACGTGTCAACCACCGGTTGACCGTTCTCGCATGCGAAACGTCACACATTAATTACCTCTTCCCTAAAAGCTTTGGTTCTTTTTTCACCTTTTTACTTTCCGATTGCATAACTTTTTAATTTACCTCCGAACTTTTGTACTTGCTGTTAACCCCTTCAAATCTGCATACACTACGCTTCATATCCTCGTATCTTCATCTTCCCATCTTCAAGTCTTCATACGTCATCCTTGAATCTTAAAGTTTGACCTTCAAACCTTCATTCTCATCTTCAAACCTTCATACCCGCCTTCATACATTCATATTCCCAGAATTCGATGGCGATTCAAAATATGTGCCCCAATAGACCACCCCTTCAACTTCTAACCCGACCACGGATGTTGAGGTGGTCGTACTTGAAGTGTCCCTGGAGGCAGCTCTATAGAAAATAACTTTAAGGTCGAAAAAGCCTCCAAGCAGTTGATATCAGACGAGATTTGCGCCGTAATATCTGACTAAGGGCGGATATTATGACCCCCTGCTCATCATGCTTAATCGCTTCTCTTTTTTCTTAGTCCCGAAACTTCAATCTACCCGATCCCGATGCTCAGCCGTGTCTAATCCTGGATGCACGGTTCGTCCTCTCCGGGCTCAGAGACGAGGGACCCTTCGGCTTTACTCGAGGTTGCATCAGATCATGCTTCCCTCTTGTTTCTTTACCGAAAAATCAGGGGTAACATTATCCCTGATTTTACCCGTACACAAGTTGATAGTCTAATTCTTTGCCATTATAATAATCAAGTTCTTTGCTTTTATATTCTAATTTGGTAGTAGTTTTATTTTGCTAAGTCCAAAAATTTATTTCATGTTAAAAGTAATTTATTTTTAATTGAGTCCTTAAATTACTCATCACTATTTAATTTAATTGTATATTACTCTATCAATTATCTTGGTAAATGACAAATTTTCTTTAAGAATATTTGGTTTGAGACTATTGTGGTAGGATATAGTCGTAGAATATGTGCTTGGCAAATGACTTGCAGTTAAGATAAAATCCGACAAAAATTAAAATAATCAAAAAATTAATAAAAACCGACATAAATCGAACCTATAAAAAATCTAGTTAACTAGTTTAATTTTGTTCTAATATTAAAAAATTGACTTTATTAGTTTGGCTTCCTTTTAGAGGAAAATTGACCCAAATCGAGCCATGAACACCCCTAGAAATAACTCTCAAGGGTTATCTTAATGATAAATAAAATAGGTACAAAAGTCGATAAGTTCAATTCTTAATAGAAATTAAAACAAAAACTTGATCATTTATTTTCATCATCTTATGCCTAGCCATTCCGAGAACCAGCCCGGGTTTATGCGTGGGCATTCGACTACGAAAGCCATTCACCTTGTAAAGAGATTGATGGAACAATATAAGGAGAGGAAGAGGGACTTGCATATAGTGTTCTTCGACATAGAAAACACTTGCAATAAAGTCCCGAAAGAGGTACTGTGGAGATGTTTTGAGGCTAGAGGGGAACCTGTGGCCTACATCAGAGTGATTAAAGACATGTATGATGGAGCGAAAACCCGGGTGAGGACAGTGAGAGGGATCTCAGACCATTTTCCGGTCGTGATGGGGTTGCATCAGGGGTCAACACTCAGTCCTTTTTTGTTTGCCATGGCGATGGAGGTACTGACTCGCCACATCCAAGGGGAGATGTCGTGGTGCATGTTATTTGCATACGACATTGTTTTGATTGATGAGATGCGAGACGGTGTTAACACGAGGTTATAAGTGTGGAGAAATGCCATGGAGTCTAAAGGTTTCAAGCTGAGCAGGACTAATGCAACATACTTAGAGTGTAAGTTTAGTGGTACAAATCAGGGAGTGGAAGCGGAGGTGAGGATGGATTCACAAGTCATCCATAGGAGGTGAAATTTTAAGTACCTTGGGTCTATTATATAGGGAGATGGGGAGATTGATGAAGATGTCACATATCGTATTGAGGCGGGATGAATGTAATGGAGACTTGCTCCCGGTGTTTTGTGTGACAAGAAGGTACCACAAAACCTTAAAGGTACGTTTTAGAAAGCGATGGTCAGACCGGCTACGTTGTATGGGGCTAAGTGTTGTCTAGTCAAGAGCTCCCACGTCCAGAAAATAAATGTACCAGAGATGAGGATGTTGAGATGGATGTGCGGGCACACTGAGTTAGATATGATTAGGAATGAGGTTATTCGGGACAAGGTGAGTGTGGCTCCTATTGAGGACAAGATGCGGGAAGCAAGGCTTAGATGACTTGGACATGTGAGGAGGAGAAACAGAGACGCCCCGGTAAGGAGGTGTGAGGGGTTGACATTGGAGGGTTTTAGGAGAGGTAGATGTAGGACGAAGAAGAGTTGGGGTGAGGTGATTAGGCATGACATGATGCGACTGCAACTTACCGAGGACATGACCCTTGATAGGAAGGTATGAAGATCGAGGATTTGGTAGTAGGTTAGGTAGTCTAGATTATTCATACAGGTGGTATTAGTACATACTCTCGCATTTGCATTTCGTTCATGTTACTATCTTGTTATTTATGTTGTTTTTACATGGCTTCTTGGTGTTGTCTCGTCTTGTTTTTCTTTTTATTATTGTGGTGCTTATGCTTTCCTAAGCTGAAGGTCTATTGAAAACATCCTCTTTACTTCCATAAGGTAGGGATAATGTTGGTTACACGTTACCCTTCTTAGACTCCACTATGTAGGATTATAGTGGGTATGTTGATGTTGTTAAGCCTTAGACATATATTACTTACATTTAGCGGACAGAGTTACTCAACCCAACAATATTTAAGCTATCACTCAACATATTAAGGGGGGGGGGGGGGTACCCTTTGGGGGAAAGTACTCCCTTCGGCCCAAGATGGGTATAAGAACAAGGTATGAAGATCGGNTACACTTTGGGAGAAAGTACTCCCTTCGGTCCACAAGAAGTGACCATTTTACCTTTTTATTTTGGTCCAAAATAAGTGTCCATTTAAATAATCAAGAAGTAATTAATTTTATTTTTTCAGAATTTGTCCTTATTTACATAGTCCAATGTGTCAAGGTAATAATTAATTAAGGTTAATTTACTTATTTTCTTTTTGGTCCGTCTAAAAGAATGACCAATTTCTAAATTTGGAAACAATTTAGTTTAAACATACAATTTTACCCTTAATGAGAAGCTTTTATAGCCACACAAATACTCTAGGCCCCTTTTTAACTTGTTTAGGATCACAAATTTCAAAAATCTTCATTTTTTCCTTAAATTTCGTGTCCAATCAAATAGGTTCGTTCACATTAATTGGAATAGAGTGAGTATATATTTATTTTCTAGTAGTTCGTATTTTTTTAGTGGGTATGCGAAAAATAAAATTATTTTGTTTATCCATAAAAGGTAAAAATGGTGTTGGGATATTAACATAACAGGGGAAGAGAAAGAAATATGGATATTTAGAGTATTCCCAAATAGGGCCAATAGAATGGTATGGGGGAAGTTTAAAAAGTGGGGTTAGAGCGACTTGGAGAGTGAGAGGGTTTTTTAAAAGCTAACAGACATCCTCTGCAACTGCTATGTTGTTGCTTCCTCTTCATCACTTCCTTTGTCTTCTTTTTGTTACTTGCCCACCCCTTCCCTTCTTCTTCATTTGTTTTTGCTGCTCCTTTGATATCCGCTGCTTCTTTTGACGTTTCTTCTTCTTCTAATTATTTAAGTATATTTCTATATTGAAATACAGGATCTCCACTATCCTCTTTTCTTTATTCCTCTTTGCCTTTTCCCTTAGTATATAGTATATACACACACACAAAAAAGAAACGTCTATTGGTCAACCTTCATTTTCACTTTTCAGATTAAATTTTTTATTTGCTCCTCCCGCTCTTCTACAAACACACGTTAAAGTGGAGAGTCGGAGATTACGAAGCTACATATATATATATATATATATATGTATACAAAAACAAGAACGACCCGTTCATATATATGAAAATTTCTTTTATCAATTAATGGGAAATTGAAAAGGATAAGTTAATTTTTCTTTGTTTTGAATTTGGGTTGTTCAGAAATGGAGTGTAATCATCTAACAGATATGCAAGAGCCAAGCATAGATACAGATAAGTTAAGCTACGAGATTTTCTCTATTCTAGAAAGCAAGTTCTTATTTGGTTACGATGATCAGAAGCTTTGGATTCCTAAACAAATAGCTCCGGCAGTTGAACATCACAAGAACGTTAACGACGTCGTGTTGACATCTTCACCGGTGCGGGAGGGGCACGGCGTTCAGGCAATCAAAAACCAGAGGGGTAAAATCTGTATCCTCAGCATAGATGGTGGTGGAATGCGAAGCATCCTATCAGGAAAAGCTTTAGCGTCTCTGGAACAAGCGTTGAAGGTTAAATCGGGAAATTCAGAAGCTAGAATCGCCGATTATTTCGACGTCGCTGCCGGTTCCGGCGTCGGAGGAATATTCACCACCATGCTCTTCTCCACCAAGGACCAAAACCGCCCCTTGTTTCACGCTGAAGACACGTGGAAGCTTCTAGCGGAGCAAAGCAAAAAATTCTACACTACCAAAGGTTCAAATCCCGGCGGTTTTCTCAGGCGAATTATCTGCGGCGGAGGCGGTGGTGGTTCGACCGGTTCAGCAACGGACGGTTTGGAGAAGTCGATGAAGGAGGCCTTTGTAGATAAAACCGGTCGAAGCCTCACGTTAAAGGACACGTTGAAACCTGTTTTGATCCCATGTTACGACCTTTCAAGTACGGCGCCATTTTTGTTCTCCAGAGCTGATGCTTTAGAAACCGACAGCTTCGACTTCCGTCTATGGGAGGTGTGTAGGGCCACGTCAGCAGAGCCAGGAGTGTTCGAGCCGGTTTGTATGAAGTCCATCGACGGGAAAACCAAGTGCGTGGCGGTTGACGGCGGATTAGCCATGAGCAACCCGACGGCGGCGGCGATTACCCACGTGCTTCACAACAAGCAAGAATTCCCCTTCGTGAGAGGTGTGGAGGACATTTTGGTACTTTCACTAGGGACAGGTCAGCTTTTAGAAGGAAGCTTTGAATATGAGCAAGTCAAGAATTGGAAGGCCAAAGACTGGGCTCGACCAATGGCTCGAATTTCTGGCGATGGCTCAGCTGATATGGTGGACCACTCAGTTGCCATGGCTTTTGGCCAATACCGTAGCAGTAATTACGTGCGCATTCAGGTACCTAATGTTCTTTTAATAGTTTACACAGTCAGTCTAAAGAATTTTAATTTTTTTATAATTATCTAAGGATATCTACAAGTAAGATTACTTAAAATATGAGATTTTTAATCTTAAAATAAAATAAGTTAGCTGTTACAGCAAGTATAGGAAAT
This sequence comes from Nicotiana undulata, assembly GCA_005239495.1. Lineage (NCBI taxonomy): Eukaryota > Viridiplantae > Streptophyta > Magnoliopsida > Solanales > Solanaceae > Nicotiana > Nicotiana undulata. Next base: position 66,408 of record ML263742.1, read on the forward strand.
CCGATGGCGAGTGTAAAGCTGGGGGTGCATTTAACTCTAAAATGAGCTTGTGGATTACAAGGGGGGCTGGAGAAAGGGGACAGGCTGGGGAAAGGTGTCTTTGGAATGGGAGAGGGGGAGGGTGAGTCTAACCTCTAACCTGCGCCGTTTGATAATTTGGTCGTATGCAATTTAACTTCTTGAAGAATATTGATGGATAGACATTCATTTACAGGTTTTAGGATAATTGATAGTGTTGTTGTTGTGTGCAACTAGAGAAACTGTGCAGTCAAAATTGAGGCCACCAGGAACAATGTTGTCTTTAGCTAACAACTAGACAAACCCATTGGTTGGCGAGACTCAGACACAAAACACACACCGTGTGTGTAATTGGGGAGAAGTGATCTCTTTTAAATATCAATTACAGAAAGGACCAAAATTTGAGGGGAGGGGAAGGTGAATATTGGTTATGGTTGATTTTCTTGGAATAAAGTAAGATGATGAAATATAATGATAAAAGATTAAATCTTTTCCACCTGGGAATAAGGGGGCAGTACTTTCCTAAAGTCTAACTGGCACTTGGATAATTTGGTACCAGAAATTGGTAGTAATATCTTGATGCTGGAAAGTTACTAAATCAAGAATGTGGCACTCGTTGCCAATTAGTACAGCAAATATGTGTAGAGCTGTAGTTTTTTTTCATAAATTGCTAAGGATTGATCATTCATAATCAAACACCATTTTAGTGACACATAGATTTCTGATATAAAGAGAACAAGAGAGTAGTTATGTTGTTTAACTTTTCTTGTGTCACCTAAATCTGTATACTAAAGAAGAGGCTCTGTATCTCAAGGATGGTCCTCACTGTCATTGATTACCAAGTACCTCTCTCCCAGCTATTTTGACCTGCCAATTTATTCTCTTACCAAATCCTTGTCCTTGAGACTTTGCTTTATTATGGTGGGGCTTGATTTTTTTACCCGTTACGGTTTACTTATTGAAGAGGGTAAATTCCAGCAGGTTTACCATATACAGTACTTCTGTTCAGTTGATGTAAAAAGGTGTGGGTAGGGAATTGACGACCAATGGAATGTGTGCCAGGGGAATACTATATAGAGAAGATTTAGACAATTGACCTAATGAAAGTGTATACTAATCTAGTGGAGTAGTATATTGATCATTCAGAAGAATTAAGCTATAAGTTAAACAAGTCCAACATGGTTTATAAAATGTCAGACAGAAAACTATTGAGTTCGTCATCAACTGATGCTTCTTCCAACAAGGAATATTTGCTTTATATCCTTTGCCGATCATTAGTAAGTCATAAAATGTTGTAGATTCAAACATATAAAGGTAGAACGACTTGTTGCTTTCAGGTATTACCATTTTGTCTTTAACTTGGATATCTTAGTAAAATTAAATGGTCTTTTCAGTTTCTAAACTAATAAGATGATGGCAGGCTAACGGATCGAGCTTTGGTCGTTGTGGGGTGAATGTAGACGCTGACCCAAGTCCTAGCAATGTGAAAACGCTGGTTGGGATAGCAGATGAAATGCTGAAACAGAAAAATGTAGAGTCAGTGCTTTTCGGTGGCAAGAGAATTGCAGAGCAAAGCAATTTTGAGAAACTTGACTGGTTTGCTGGAGAACTAGTGCAAGAGCATCAGAAAAGAAGTTGCCGGATAGCTCCCACTGTTGCATTTAAGCAAGCTACACCAAAAGCTTCCCAAACATCTCTCCAATAATCACCTAGTCAAGCAAAATTTAAAAAAAGATGGTAAATCCTTCTTTCATATCCTTCCATTCGCTCTGATTCTTTTTGTGTATTTAATGATGGTGATAATTTTTCTAAGTCCAAGCATGTCTGAACTAATGATGATGATATCAAGTAGGACCCATAACACTAATAATTGGTATATTATGATATGAATCTAAGACCCTTTTGCCTTAGTAATACGTTGAGTTTTCTAAATCATAAATGAATCACGAGAAGATAATACATAGGGTGTTGTTTGTTTGTGTGTAGCAGTGGACATATATATATGTCATTTTCTTTCTTGTCTTTCAAAAGACCAAACCCCTGATTAGTCCACCGACAGTTAGTTCTTTCATTCATTATAGGAATGGAGTTGTAGTCATTTTAAAAATGGAACCCAAAAAAAGGTTGTAGGGGACCTTATGGTCATTTTGGGAGGGGGAATGTATTATGCATGGTATAACTTTGGGTTCATGGACAGTGTCCGTAGTCCGGAAAGAATTAAAGAAAAGGGTATTTGGAATATATACTAACTTTTTGCTATATATCAATTATCATGTTGTGGTTGACTGTTAGACAAAGCACCTTCTTTTTCTCTGCTATGGAATGTGCCTTTCATGGTGTCACCTTTGCTTTTTGAGCTGAACGTTACACTATGGAATGTGATTTCAGAGTTGTCCCTCTTTTACCTACTTCATCCACATCTTATTTTTTCAACTTATTTGTTCCTACATCTTTTGGGAATATTTATCGGTTGGATCACTTGGATTCGTCTACACACGACTAGATTAGGAAACCCTCTTTTATCTCCTTAATTTGACTCTATGCTCAATGACTAAATTGAGTAAATTGTAACAATCATTACATTAAAAAGGCAGCCCGATGCATAAGATATTCTCGGTTCACGTAGGGTCCGTGAAAGAGCCACACCCAAAAGGTATGATGTATATAGTCTACCATAATGCAAGCTTCTTTTACGATTCGAACCCGTGACCTATAGGTCAACTTTAACGTTCTCCAAGGCTTCCTTTCGAAAAGGGGTAGTCCGGGGCACAAAAAAAGCATCATCTGCTTACGCTCCAAGGAAAAGCACCCCAAGAGTATGTGAGGTAGGTAGTTTAACCTGACGCGAGCATCCATGTCATTATCCTCTCCTTTATTACCGATATTTTGAATCTTCTTTTGACTGAGGATTTATTGTGCAAGTTGCTACTGTGTATAATTGAAGCGTGGGTGCAATGATTAGAATTAGTTAAGTAGTATAAACAATTGCATTAATGTTTTAGACAGAATTATGAGGGAAGGGCCAATAAAGCATACAAGTCACTATTCAGATGGTGACTAGCAATCCCTGTATCCTTGCTATCTGGGAGTTACTTAAGTAGTGCTAAGTAGGAGAGAGTAGTACTTTTGAGTTTTGGACAGGTGTCTGAATTATTTCCGACCAAATTCAACAGGGGTCAAAAGAAGGGTCTTACGTATTAAAAAGAAGAGAAAGCAAGATATTGTTTTAGACTAAAAAATAATCCGCAAAAGTGAAAACAAAAAGGAAGTAATTTACCTGGTGCTGCTTTCTGTGAAAATATGAGTGCTTGTCCTATTTAAAATTTGTGAAGTAACATGATTCACCTGGAATAGTTGAAATTCATGGATTAAAGCACCTGCTTTGTGCTTCGTGCTTTTTGTTGTCGAGCATTATGGTCTGACTTACTAGACGTTACATTGTGTTGGTAAAAAATACAGTAAACATTTTTTTTTCGTACGTTATTTAGTACGTTATTTGATATTAACTGCAATATTTTTCGTCTTGAAAACCAACCATTATCATTCCCTGAATAGCTCATTAATAGTATATCATTATCTCCTATGCAGGAAAACAATGTGCTGAAAGTATGGTTAGGACAAGAAAAAAGAATTGAAGAAGATGGTGATGAAATAGTAGCTTTTACTTTTTTGGTATAGCTAGTAAGATGGGGAAAGCCAGTGCTTTTTCAGGGATTGAAATGAAAAAGACACTCAACTTAACTGTAAAAACAAAACGGGAAAAGATGGAACGGTTGAATGATCTTTGTTGGGATTCTTTTGCTTGCCAGAGGACAGGCATTTGTTTTGGCCATTCTTTCTTGATAGAGGTCAAAGACAAAACGAGTCCCCTTTTGAAATCTTTTTTATTTTTTCATCTCAGAACTCTGGGGGAGGGTTGTTTCCTTTGAATTTCCTCTCTTGCCCTTGCTTTAGTAGTGTTATTCTTCTTCTTTTGAGTAATATATTGTGGTTGGATCTACTTTTTGTCTCTTTTGTAGATGGAGGGCATAATAGGGAAGATATCCTAGAGAAAGTTTTTAAAAAAAAAAAAAAAATATCAACCCCTTTTTGTTTTTTTTTCTTTTCTTTTCTGGAAAGTAGGGGGAAAGGAAATGAGATGCACGTTAATTATAGAAGTTAGTGTTTGTGGGAGAAAAGAATTGGAGATTGGCCTCTCTTTACAAAAGCAGCGGACCAATGTATCTCCTGAAATTTGGGTAGATGAATGGCCTATGCTATATTCCAAGCTTGATGTGGATTTGTATAAAGAATATCAAACCATTTTATTTCCTTTTTTGCCGTTCTATTTTCTTTTTTCATGGAGAATCTCAACGTTTCCAGTTCTAAGGTTTTTACTTTTCACATAGTGAACACGAGAACAAACAAGGCTAAATTGAGGAAAATGATAAAGTAAAAGACTCGTGACGCTGCTGTTTGACCAAAAAGTATTAAGCCTTTTGTTAAATTAGTTAAATAAGATAATATTGGGCAAATTTTAGTTAAATATAATAAATCCTAGATATGAGATTATTAGACGTAAGTATTATAAAACCACATTCAAGGCTATTAAATACCAATAGGGTGTTTAATGATTATGAATGAGTGAGGGAATGATGACAAGCAATAAATATGATAAATGTCAATAAATGTAGATAGGAAGAATGATTCACCCAAATATTGAATGATATGGATGATTCCTCCTTCTCACAATAACGTGCGATAACTAAATATGAAAATGGACAAAGAGTTTTTGGATCGTGTGAGTGGAAAGGTAGAGTAAACAACAAAATCAATCACCGTAGACATGCAATCCTTTTGTATTATCTCTCAAGAGTCAACTTCTTACAAGTGTTCTTATCAAAAAAATGAATCAATCCCCCTTTTTCTTCCTAGCTCTTACTACTAGAAAATCGTGAAAAGTACAACTAGGGGAATATTCGATTGAATATTCCTTTTGGTAATCCCAAGATTGTTCTAGTCGTTACTCATATACTTCTCTTTCCACCTCGATTTTGATATCTTGCTTGTTGACCCCTCGCTATTGGGCCCTGCTCGACCTCGACCATAACTTCTACACTTGTTCATTCACATTCGCTGAACTTAGCCGTATTTTGAATGCTTTTACTTCGTGCATTAACTTCTGTTTGTTCAATTTCAAAATTAAAAATAAAATACAATATATATATATATATATATATTGAGGCGCATGCCTACATGGTCCCTTCGGTTGTCGTTTTGGCGGTCTTTTCTCGACTCCATCTGGACCAACGTCAACCGCTGGGTTGTTCTGTTAAGGTTGTCCTCATCCGCTCTCACCTCGGCACAATAAGCGCTGTGTATTTCTTCCCAAGTAGTTGGGGGGGGGGGGTATTTCATGAGCATGCTCAACAGTTTTCTAGTCGCCCTCGACCCGCTCATGTTCTGTCCGTTCTGGAAAGCTGCTACTGCCATTCCCTCTGACACATTTGGAAGGGTAATTCCCACTCTGTTGAACCGGGTGAGGAAGTCCCCGAGTCCTTCACCGGGTGACTGCTTAATGGCGAATATCATTCACCCTAGCTTCTGCTTTCTTGGCCCCGGCATGGGTAGTGAAGAACTTGTCGGCCATCTCCTCAAATGTTTCTATGGAACGTGCTGATAGCTGTGAGTACCATGTCAGGGCTCCCCCTGTTAAAGTTTCGACGAACCTCTTTAACAGTACTGGCGTCACTTGTTCATTAGTGAGGTCGTTGCCTTTCACTTTGGTGACGTAGTGGATGATGTGATCTTCAGGGTCCGTTGTGTCGTCGTATATTTTTAAGTATGTCGGCATCTTGAATATTTTGGGTATAGCATGTGGTGTAGACTCATCGCTATATGGTTGTTCCATGAACCGACCGACACCCCGTTTTGGCAGAACTTTTGGGGCGCCTGGTATCTTATCAACCCTCTCTTGGTGCTCCCTCATTTGGTCGCGGAGTGCTTTATTCTCGTTCTCCATCTCCTCTATTTTTCTTAGAACGACAACGAGGGCGTCATTACCTGCATCATTAACATTATGTGTGATACCGGTTGGAGGAGGAGCGTGCTGCTCGTTGGTTGTCGTTGTGATGTCGACTCGTGCATCATTTCTACTCGCCCCTTGAGTGGGTTTGTCGAGTATACTGTTCAGTGTACTTGTCAACCATGCCTCTAGTAGTTTTTTCACTACTGGTGGTGCTTCTTCTGTCGTGGACGTAAAGGCTCTTTTCCCATGAGAGGCAGTAACGCTGCCATGTGGGGGGGGGGGGGGGGCACTTCCCC